>SNQJ01S0051601.1:3483-46168 GCA_010110895.2 Picea sitchensis
ATGTTCATAATGTTTCAAATCAGAAAGCCTCCAGGCATGATGTTGAATATGAAGAAAGCAGTGGAATTACAAATGAAAACTATCTTCCTTTATGTTTTTCTTCCTTTGAATGGTTGAAAGCAAATCATGATATAACAGTAGAAGCAAGGGAGTCTGATTGCATTCACAGTGGCACTGTTTTACATGAGGAAATTGTTATCAGTAAGGAAGACCAACAACACTCACATGCACTAAATGATCATGTAGTTGATTACTTGAAAGAATATTCCAATTCAGAGTTGCAACTTGTACTTAACCACCAAATTGAAAGAGAATAAGAATCTGATCAAGAAACTTTTGTTAAAGGTTATTTTCCTTCTCCTGAAACTAACATAGATATTCAACAATATTTCCAGCAAGACAAAGTGTTTCAAAGTTGTCTTTCTTCCCCTGAAAATGACGTGGTGGTCCAATTCTAAGTGGCCTAGACATGGGTGAGAATTCTAAAACTGCATCTATGGAGACTCCAAGCAGCGAAAAAAAAATGACATAGAGTTTCAGGAAAGTAACATAATGACTCCTACCATTTCTCAATCAGAAATACAAAAAGATAATGAAAAGGATGTTGCACATGATATGGATGTCATATTTGAATACGTTCAAGAATGTATGAAATTTTTTGTTGATATGTAAGGAAGAGTAGGCACATCTATCGCTATCATTCCATCCGAAAATATTCCCAAGATTGAAGAAATGAAGCAAGAGCATAAAACATTTGTGAAGGAAGCATGTTTTTCTGTCTTAGCTCCTAAAAAGGAAACTTTCTTTGATGTGTTTCATGATTCCATGGCACGTTATATGGAAAATTTTTACAATCAAGGTCTACAGAGGATAGTGGGTTGCAATCTTAAGGATGAAGGGAGTGACGAATTGGTGTCTGTATTAAATATGGGTCACTTTACACCAAACAATGTTCTTCATCCATGACTATCTTATCTTTCAAGAAACTATTATTTCTATACTTCTCAGCAAAGCTGTATCTTCTCAATGGAAATCAACAGGTTAAATCGCATGAAAACAAGAGTGCGGTGGGAGGGGTGAAATAGGATAGTTTTTTTTTGCATATTTTAGAATATCCATTTGCAGTCTTATTGGAGGAACTAAGCAATCCAAATGTTCTTGATTTTTTGAGATTTGAATTTATGGATGGAATTTTGAATGAATTATCAAAAAAGATTTGGTACAAGCAAGGGCAATGAAAACAAACAGTGGATAAAATGGTGTCATGGTTGCATTGGCATTTTGATTTCACTTGATTTTGCAGTTTGTTTCAGAAGTTAGGGTAGGTAGGAGTGTGCGAATAATCTTGTTGGTCAAGCATTCCTTTTTTAATTTCCAGTAGTATGCCGTATTTTTTGTTCAACATCCAGTTGAGAGTAGTGTGAAAAGTTCGATTTTAAAATTAACGCTCAGTCTGCAAGACATAACAGAGTACACACACATGTTTTGAAATCAGGCCAATGAAGAAGGAACCATGTCTATAGTTCTTTGCTACCTCACAGGGAGGATAACATCCCCAATAGGAGCCTATGTTATCATCATAACAATTATATATGAAATATGAGTTTCATATTTAGTGGAGGACTAAAGCAGTGTAGAGACATGATGCGATTTGGAGGAACAGGTCACATATGGAGGCATATGGACAAATATAGCGGAGGCGTGAAAGGAAAGACCAGTCAAGATTAGATTTAGAAGTGGCCCAGATCAACGGCTGAGACCCATATCGGGTGGAGAAATAGCACAAAATTTAATTATGTGTAGGTGGGTCATGGAAAACTATTGTGGTTTCACCCATGGATGCATGGCACCCTCAGAGGCACATTGGGGTGAAAAGCAGTCTACCTAAAACCACTTTCTCCAATCCCCGATGTCACGTGTAGAAAAATCATTCGATATGTGTCATTCCCACAGATCACATATAAAAGGGAAGAGTTAACAATGTATTCAGTCACATCAGTACCGTTTCTCAAGTACTTTACATCGTGTAGCGTCGGGTAAGCGCCACTAGAAGGATGATCTAGAGGATAATCATTTTGAAGCTGACAATCGAGTGTGATAGGCTGTAATTCGGAAAAGTATTGTCATCAACAATCTATGATTAAAAACTCAATGAATATCACTCTTCAAAATATGGATGGCGTTAGTCTGCTTCGGGAAATCAATGCTTCATTCATGAGTAGAGTAATCTCAAATTGGATCAACTTCCTAATTTATGTGAAGTTAAGGAAGACGGAAATCATCTTTTCTACAAAAATGGGAGACATGGACCAGGCCGATCAAACAACATCTATTGAAACAGGATTTTCGGCTAACATGGAAAATACATCAATGAGTAAGAAAGAGAAGTCGATAGCACAAATACTAGCAACCAAATTCCATACTGACCCTGCGACAAAACCAGAATCAGAGGTTAGACTAAATCCTATCATGAGGGATTTAATCATCAAAGGACATGTGGAAAAGCACTACAAATGAGCATAAAAGGGGAAGTAGAGCAAGCAACAGAAGAAAGGAGTCAGAGCCGAGGTGGTCGAAAGCACTGGGGAAAATCAACCAGTCTAGTTGAACACTCTGAAAGAAGAAATCAGCAAGTTGGAATAAGTTCTCAGGTTGAAATGAGTACGTTTCATAAAATTTTGGACATATGGCATTCAATGAAAAAGCTTCAGATATGTCAGACTTGTTTATAACGCTCCCTATAAAGTAGGAGAATAGTTGTGATGCGTTACTCTTTTGTGTAACCGATCTCTATCTTTAGACTCTGGGGAAGTTGAGTTGTTTGGAATCTCACATGTAAATTTTCTATATATATTGTTCCAAAGATAAAAAGAGGAAAGAGGGGGCCTTCCCTCGTTGCAGATAGACTTTGTAAAATCATGGAGCTAAACTAAATATATGATGCAGAAGCAATTTCTGAACTGTTTATGAAAATATTCTAATCGATTGTGATATGAGTTATGTCTTCTTTCATAGTGTGTGTTTCCTGTGTCTTTAAAATTCCATTTGCAATTTCCTCTTTTAAATTGGAGAGTTAAAAGTCTGGAATTCATCTGATGATGAGCTAGACTTAGCAATTTAAATTCATGTGATTCTCTTCTCAACTATTTCAGAATTCATTTTAATATGATCGGAAACATTTATGTGTTTTCTTTTTTGTTCCTTTTCCATGCAAATTTCAATTTGAAAACTCAGACTCATTGCCTCACTTAGCCTTTCTCCTCTAGATAGTTATAATGACCTACCAATGCATTATTCATTTCTGACTCCATAGCCCAAATGCCACCCCCACTTCTTCAACAACTTTATAATACCCCCCAAAACAAACCAAATCTAGCCAATGATTTACAAAGAAATATCAAGTGACATGAGAGAGCCCTCTCTGAGTTGAGCAGGCTAGTCCCCAACTCTAAATCTAGTTGAAATAGTTACCTTTGTTGTTTGTAAATTCATCCGGAAAAAAATTACAGTATGCTAACAACCCCCACCATAAGGGACTACATTAAATGGAGCCAAGGTTCCCCTGAAATATCCTTGCAAGGGATCATTAGAACATCCTTCCCCCAGAACAATAGTTTTTAAAGTGGAGTAAGTTAATGTTGAGCTTGTGTCGAAACCCGACATCCCATATGAAAAATGAGCTCCAACTGTGTTTTGTATGGTGGAAGTAGAAATAGTGGTTGAATTTACTGTAGAGACTGTGCCATTTCCAGAATTTGTAGGTGTATGGATAGAGGTAATCCTTGTAGGTGAAGGTGGGGGAGGGGGCATGAAACCCCCTCTAGCTGGGACTGAGATGGGAGTATGAGGACTCTCGGTAGAGGTATCATTATTTTATTCCATCACCAATCACCTAACGAGATGACGATCACGGGTAGTCACCTCAGGAGGGACTATCTAAAAAAGGATTGGCACTGAGAGGTCAGTGATAATAGGGCTTTCAAGCATGAATCCTTCAGCTTCGAGGTCATAAACGATAGTCTCCTCTGGTGAAAGTGTATATTCTATAGGAACATGATCAAGCACAATTTCTTGTGGCTCGGTCTATTTTAAAGAACCCTCTTTGATCTATCCTTCGCCTCAGTGGTGGTGGAGGTGGCTCCAAAGTTACCGTTGGAAGGCTCTGGAGCCTATGTGAATGAAAAATATGTTGATGTTCCATCTTGTGAAATGATCAACCGATACTATAAGGTAAATCTAGGGAAAAACACATAGCATACATTACAAAGTCCCTAAATACAAATCAAGCAATCAGTAGAATGGAAGAAAGAATAATTACACCAACCAATACTAGAGAAACTACTGGTGCAAGTGTAACTCGGACACAGAAACACCCTCTGAGTATACTTTGCAAAGCATGGTTCGATGTCTATCCTAGGTACCATGGTATACCCCTGCAGTCACCTATGTGGGTCCCTATAAAAGGAAACTAGGTTTCCAGCATGCATTCAGTCACTAGGAGGGTATAGTTGATAGTCAAGCAGATCATATGAGCAGGATAACTATGTCTAAAGCCTTCCGAGGGTACCGAAAGAAAATGGTCCAGAAGACAAATGAGCATCCCAAATGGATTAGAGGTCCATGAAGCTTTGTAGTCAAATTAATATTGTGGAATCCTAGGAATTGCCCTCAATATAAGATCCCCACTATGCTTAGTCTAGATTTGGAGGGGTTATCTCCTCTACCTTTCCTCACGCGACCTCATAGTTAGCCCCTGTGTTAGAGGGGGGTCCTGGATAACTCTTAAAAAATCGAAATTCAACACTCCCTATCTCAGACTCTTAAGTTTATTTAAGTGTCTTTGAAGAGTTTCCTCTCCACACGTAATCCAAGGCACTAAATATTTGTCTAATTGGTGTACCCTATAAATAAAAAGGTCTAATTGATTTTAACATTAAGAGTTAATTTTAGTGGCTTGATTACTCAGTGGTATGAAAGTGAAACTCATGGTTTTCTTTGAGAGACAAAAGAGAAGAGTTAATAATCTTTTAGAACATTGTGTTGAAAGAAAACTACGTTCTACAAATGAAAAATTGTATTTTTAATTTTGAAGGTGCAAACTTTTCAAAATGAAAACCAATATCCTAATATGCAATCTTTCCTAGAATTCTTTTTCATTCCAAATGAAATGCAACTACTTAAAATTTCAAGGAAGAAGATGAGAAGGAACATTGGGTTGAGAACTCTTTTTCTTTTATAAAAACAAATTAAGCTACTAAAACCAAACAAACAAGCAAAGTAGAAAGCAAATGCAGTCAAGAAACTACAACAATTTTATTTTATTTTTTATATGCTTATGAAATGAAAATAACAAAAAACTATATATTTTTTCTTTTCAAAGCATAATAAGAGAGAAGGATAACAAACCAAAGATCAACTCGGGTCTTAAACCACTTCTTGAGAGTAGGGATTCATCATAATCCAAAGGAGAACCTAAATCTTACAAGTAGATGCTTAACCTTGACAACAAATAGAAAGAGACAAAGAAAACAAAAAATATTTATTTACAACTCCATAGACAATCTAAGACTAAAAACTCTCCCAACAACTATTCACAGAGGACTTTGTTACTTAGGAGGACCTGAGAGACCAAAAGGTTTCCTGGAAGCAAAGGAAAAGTTGTTTTAAATAGTTTTCAAAAGTATAGGTACACATGCTTTGCACAAATAGACCGCGTATGTATGTGTGCTGGGTATAGAACAAGGTGTGTATATTGCTGAGCCAACTCAAAAAAGAGATAAATATCAGAAAGATCATCCAGATCAGGAAAACTGGAAACACCTGGAAGGTGACACAATACTCTTATAGACTTGGCAAGTAGTGAAAACAATAAGAATTCACACCAAAAATAATCTCCTAAAATACCCTAGAGAGACTCCCTAGAGGAGTCGCCAATTCTGCTATGGGGAAAAATCCCCCTAATTTAGGTCTAGTGACTAGGTAGAGCCTTTACACCTTAAAAGAAAAAAAATCTTCTATTCGACCCAAATCCAACAAGACCTTACGATAATTAAGGGAACAAAGTGAATATCAAAATGTGTACCTTAAGTCCTTTCGTCTGTTGTTGATCCCTTGTATTTGTTGGTCGTTCCAAGATTGTAGGTCTCCTCCCAAAGCTAGCCTAAAACAATGTTACAAAACAAACTATGAAAGCATATGCATAACTATAAATATCATATAAAGGGTTAGATATTCATGAAAAACATCCATAAATATAAACATCAATACATAAAGATATGGGACAAGAAGTTTTCTCTTTTATTAATAAGAAAATTGGAAGTTACAACCTGAATTTTGTTGGCGCCACTCTATGAACCTTGCCTGGGTTCCTCTTCTTTGACTCCAAGTGAAATATTCCCAATATTCTATCCTTACAACCAACATGCCAATATAGGGGAAAGAGATGGATTGTACAAGGAGGATGAATGTAAGGGAATGTTGAGGATGAAACACAGAGCATAATGCAAGAAGGCTTGGAATACAAGGGAGAAATTTTGGCAGAGTTCTCTTGCCTCTCTTTCATATATCCAAATGACCCTCCTAGGGCCCTTTTATATGAAACAATGATGGTTATTTGGTTGTCATAAGGGATACAAGAGGTAAAATGGTTTCACAACCTAAGATAGCCCGTAAACTCTGCCAAAAAGCGTGGAATTTATATTTTTTTGCAATTTTTTAGAGTACACTTGGGATTTCAGGTATGAAACTAACATATGTACGTGGTATTTTAGGTATGTAGCCAGCATGTGTGTGCACTCTTCATATGAATTAGGGTGTGTATACCATACACAATTTTTTTTTTTGAGAAGAACTCCAACAAAAAAGGTTGACAAATGTGTGAACGAGTAAGCCAACATCAGAAATGCATAGTAGTGGCATTTGGGGTTATAACAATAGGGAAAAAAAGAGAAGTAAAATACCAACTGTATTTATGAAAGCATAAGGTCAAGAGTTGAGAAAGGGTTGTGGATATTTTTTATATATGGTCTTGTTTATTGTTTATGATTTAAAGAACACATTGAAAATAATTAATAAGTAAAATACCAATTGTAGCTATAAAAGAATGAGGTCAAGAGTTGAGAAAGGGTTGTGGGTTTTGGGAATATTGTATTGGAGGTTTCTTGAAAAGATAATGTTGAGAAGATCATCCTTGTGTCTTGATTAAAAAACAATTTGTTGGAAAAATTTAATTCTATATATGATATTATTGATTGTTTATGATTTCAACCAATGTTTTCATACAACTTCACTCACATTAATTCATTTTTATTGATGGAGTTGGAGGAAAGGGAAGGGGGAAACAAAGAAATTGTGGAGGGTTTTGATGGAATTATAGAGTTATATATTATCAAGGTGTATTTAGTAGGAAGTCAAACTTTCCAATAGATACATGATATTTGGAAGTGTCTTTTTTCAAATTAGGGAAACTTTTAGGAGCTAAATTTGACACTCGGGAAAATTTTCCGTGTTTTTTCCTAGAAAAAGATTCACCAATTTTCATTTTTTTCTAAAAATGATTTGCCGAAATTCTATAGGATAAAATTATTTATACTTAAAAAACACCAAAAATTTATAGAAACTATACAAAATCCTTAGAAATTTGAATAATTTTACAAAATTATAGCCAAACATTTTACTGTTTGCATATTAAGGACTAAAAGGATTTTCCAAGTTTTCTACACTTCAAGACAAATTTCCATCCTTAAAATTTTCCCTGTTTCATATTATCATTATCTTGGAAAAAATGACCTTAATGGTGGGTCAATATATAGGCCATTAGACTGCATGATGGAAGAAGTTAAATTTTTAGTTATACCAAGGTCATTCGAAATCTATCATAGGTACAACATGCAAGGAAATGCTCTATAGCTAGTATGAATCCATAAAAACAAAGGAATTTATGAGAAGGTTATGGTCATTAGTGGGAATGATGGTCTAGGCATCTCCACAATGTAGCATCATAGTGCAATCACATTTTAGGGTTGCGATTGTGAAACCAAGGAAGGAGATAATTAAAGTATCCATTGACCCCAAAATTCATTCAAACTACCTTAAGGAGGATTTTCCATGCTAAAAATATATAAAAGTTCTTGAAACAATGGGTTGATAAGAAATGGAAGAACAAATTGGGGTTTTAACTCTATTTGTATATAAAGGCTAGAGGTTACATTGTTCCACCATGCATAAATCTTAGATCTTGGTACGTAACTTACCCAACCACCGACATGTTAGCCATGCTACTTCAAAACACACTTCAAGAACTGATTTTGAATTCTGATAACAATTAATTAATAAAGAAGCATGAAAGAAGCACAATAATAGCACATGCACTAATCAATATTCATGCTTCAACATAAATGACTTGCATAACAATAACTAACAAGCATGTATATTATAAATATGAATCTCAAAGATTATGATTAATACACAACGAATATAAATACACAAGTAAAGGAAACCATGACAAAGAGCACTTATCTTAAACAAAACTAGTCACCAACCTCCTTCAGACCAAGGACATTCCACCTAAACTTAGACACTAATGCTCCAAGCCTCAACAATAGGTCACCCCTGAGCCAGAGCTATGAATCCACAAGTGTGGGTTCTAGAGTGTCACTCAGTTATGTATTTATTTATTTCACTGATGTAACTCCCTGGGTTTTTATCCCCATATTAAATGTTATATTTTGTTAAGTTATGAAAGGATAGAGTTCCTAAACAATTATTAAGAGGCCAGTGTTCCTAGGAAATTTAATGTTTTGATCATTATTTATATAAAACACATCGATGGATGCTAGACAGACAAGGACAAGAGTTATAGGGGGATATGATTCCAAAAGAGAGGGGGCTTGAGGGGATAAGTATTTACCTTATACTTTATTTACCCATTTTGTTTTAATGGAGAATAACAGTTACATGAGATTCTTGTGGGGGGGGTGGGGAGGCCAAGTGGCTCCTTAATTCCAAGAATTACATAAACCCATCCTTGGTGTATTTGGGGATTCTCACTCTTGTTCTCATTCTTGTTCTTTTGTTGGTTGCTTCACTCATTCACTCTGACACTCATTCACCCAATTTATCGTTTCTCACACATTTCGTTGGGATTTCACTCCATTCACTCTACTACCCACTCATATTTCCTCATTCATGTCTTGGCTTGGGAAAGGAAAATGAACCGTTGAAGAGAAACCATGGTATTGTTGGTTGTAGAGACTGTTGGTGTACTCCAATCATGAATCAAGATATTCATGTCTGAGATGCTTTAGTCTATGCTTAGTTTTTCTCACAGTTGTGAGTCTTGAGAGTCCCAACATGGATATTCTCGACCAACTGCATTGGATCCCTGTAAGGAGATGGAAAACCCAAGGGACTACATGGCAGAGAACAGGGGGTCCATTCTCTTGGGTTGTGTAGGCTGGGTAGAAGAGATATGGGTACTTGGATTGATGTGGGTGCTAAGAAGCCTATGACAACTTGAGTGTTGAATGGTTTGGGAAGTCGAGTGACATTCTGGAACCGTCCTTGTGGATTCATAGCCCTGGATAGGGGGTGAAACTATTGCTGAGACTTGGAACAAGAGTGTCTACGGTTGGGTGAAATGTCCTTGGTCTGGAGCCATTTGGTGCCTTATTTTCAGAAAAGATAATTGTTCTCTTTTATGGTTATTTACCTATGTATGTTTTATTTTGTTGTGTATTTATTTATCTTTGAATTCATTATTTAGAATATGCATGCTTGTTGGTTATGACTTTGCATGGATTAGTTTATGTTGTGGCATGAATCTTTATTTCTGCATGTGATTTTCATGTCTCTTAATTAACTTAGAGGTACTCAAATTGAAGAATTCATTGTGAAGTGAGTCCCTAGACTGCAACGTGCCTCGCCTGCGGGTGACTAGGTGTGCTGTAGTCGAATTAAGTGGTGTAGCTCGACTTGTGGGTGGCTCGATATGTTACAGATTGGTATGAGAACCACAGGTTGAAACACCGGGTTAGAATGGGTTGGATATATTAGACAAGATCTTGTGGTTGATATCGACTTATGACCTTGAATTTGTGAATCTTAGGAGGAATGGCGTTGCAGAGTTCGTGCAAAAGCTAGAATGTATGATATCCTTAGTAAGGGATAGAAGGATCATGACCGTTCCTTTCGAATTTGGGAACGATCACCACCGTGGGATTAGAGGGCAGGTGAACAAGGGTTGTCCTATGGAGACGAATAGGAGGTTGGGGTAAGAATTAAGTCCCAACCATAAGATATGGCTGATCAATCATCAAACGTCAATCGAATCCAAGCAGGAGAGGAAGAACTTTGGAACTTCACCACTTTGACGATCTTGGTAGTCAGGCAAGGCCTGAACTGTCAAAGCCTAGAGTTGTGAAGCCCTGTCCTCCATCTGATCTGTTGGGAGGTGTAGAGGGATCTCTACCTTTGGTCGTGGTCAACCGACATTGACCACTTTGGTATTTTTCACTCTGGGAGTTTTAAACTTTGATGAAATGCTATAACCTGGAGTCCCGGAGCAATGAATTATTGAAGTCTCGTCGACCGTAGGATTGAGGGGGAGGACTTCAGGAGTGTTTTGGGCCATCATATATAGCAAGGGTGGAAGGACAAAGAATTTTGGAAGCTTCGTAACCTTGCCACTTTAGAGTTCGGTAGTTCGGGAGTATGGGGGTCTTCTGGAGAGAGAATCCTCGAAGCCCAAATCCTGGATTTAATCACAGTTGTTGGTTGTGGGAGGAGTGTGAGCCATTGATTTCATTCGACATTCAACTATCCAAGAGGTATCATGTGTTGGACTAAAATTTGATTGATGATGTGACAGGGGCCATGTGAGGACATGTGTCACCTAGATTCAACACCTTTTAGACATGATCTGGCCATTTGTTTGGTAACACATGGAACACACACCATGGTTCCACGTCACCCTAGGTGACATCAACATGCCATGTTGCCTCTGGGATTATGTGACTTCAGGGGTTTTCAAGTTCCTACAAGTGAAAAGTGTTGAAGCTCGAAGTTGCAAAGGCATGCAACCCATCGATATAGGATCCTTTCAAGATATCTCTCGACCATTGGATCAAGGAGGAGGAGAACGGTAAGTACTTTAGAGGATTGTCACTTCGATGGAATTGAGAGACACAGGAAAACAATGTCCCAGAGCCCCAAAGCGTCAAATTTCTGAATTGGTGGAGATTCGTCCATCTCAACGTTTGATTAAGTCACAACCGTCAATTTCCATTGAAGCTTCCAATTGGGGACAGGTCCTTCCATTCAATGGGATATTGAGTCTCGACCGTCTGATTTATACTGGTGGAGTTAGTGAATACTTCGTTGAAGTGAAACTCCGGGGGAAATTGGAAGTTGACAACGAAGAACAACCGAAGGCCAAAGTTCGGAGTACTTGGTTCCAACACTGGTATTGTGATAAGGTAAAAGGGGCCTGGGAGGTAACCCAACCCTCATTTATGTTGTTCATGCAAGCTCCCATGTGTAAGAACACAAAGTAAAGTGCTAAGGAAGGATTAATCCCAGGGTTTCGAGCCATGGTCACCTAGGGAAGTGGTTTGAAGGAAGCGCCTATGTAGAATTGAATTATGCATTGACTAAGGGATAACATGGAAGTGTTATATGATGCAGGCTGATATATATATATATATATATATATATATATATATATATATATATATATATTCTTCATGGATTGAGAAAGAAAAGGACACGTAGCATTGTTTGGAATTTATGGATTGAGAAGAAAAAGGACCTGTAGCATTGTTTGGAATTTTTTTTTTATCATATGCTTAATTCTAACAAAATGGTCACTTGGACATTTTGTAGAATTAAGGGGTTTAAACATATCAATTTAGAATGCGTATTCAAGAAATGGAAGAAGGAGAGGGAGTTTCCAGCCATGATAAGGAGGCCAAAGGTCAAAATATCAGAGTTGGTAATGCAGAGATATAATCCAATGAACACAAGGGTAGAGGGGAGCAAGAAACATTGATGGAAATTGTAAGAATCTTGAAAATAGAAATGCAGAGCTTAAATCAGTTGCAAATGAAAACAAAGAATGGCTCAAAACAAGAGGAATAAGGCAGGTATCATGAAAGAAGAGATTATTATGGAAGAACTGGTTATTTAAGAAGTGTTAGAAGAAATCATAGATATCACTCATCTCCCTACTCAAGAAGGAAGTTTTATGCATATGAAGATTCCATAAGTAGTCCAGAGGTGTCTCTTGTTAGGCACCAAAGAAGAAGACATGAATTGGAAAGTTTACAAGGAGAGTTGAGGAATCTTAATTCACCATCCTTTGATGGTGAAAGAGAAAGGGAATATGATGTTGAGGCATGGTTTCTTGGACTCATGAGTTATTTTCAATTGCATAACTATTCATCAAACCTATAATCTAGGATTTCTACCTACCATTTACATGGGAAGGATGTTATATGGTGGGATCAGTTGAAGCAAGTTGAGCACGTTGATGAGAATAGGATCACTTGGAAGCAGTTCAAGAAATATTTTCCGAAGGAGTACCTCTCAGAGAAATTCTATGACAAGAAAATGCAGGAGTTATTTGAACTTAGGCTGGGAAGCATGACCATGGCATAGTATGAAAGGATTTTTTTGGGGCTTCTAAAGTATGTGTGTTTTATAAAAGATGAGAAGGTAAAAGTACAAATTTTTTTAAGTGGATTACCATCCTTTTATAAAGAGAATATTAAATACGATGAAACAAAGACTTTGATTGAGACCATCAAGAAGGATAAGTACCTGTATGAGTAAGGAAAAGGTAGAGAGTCCATGCATAAGTATTGAAAGGATAAGAAGAAGGATAATTCTAATCAAAGGAAGAAGGGATTCAAACCTCCTTTCAACAAAAATTAACCCAATAAAAAGCATCAAGACCAGTATTCTAAGGATGAATCCAAGAAAGAAGACTCCTTGGGAAAAACAGGAAGACCACCAATCCAATGTTGGGGATGCAAAGAATAATATATGTACAAGGATTTCCCTCACAAAAAGGATAGAGTGAATACCATGCACAAAACCAAGAGGCTGCAACAGTAGAAGACATGGGAATAATTTATACAGCTTTAGATGATCGACAAGAAGAGAACCAATCCAATATAATCGAGGTGGAAGGTAAGATCATAAATAAGATTGTTGCTATTTTAATTGATTCAGGAGAAAGACATTGTTACATTTATCCTAAAATAGTGGATAGATTACGTTTGGAGAAAAATAATCTTGAAAAATCAAGTTTGGTTCAGCTAGCCACTGGAACCAAAAGGAGAATCCATGATATGGTCAGAGGATGTTCCATAAGTATTAATGGTGTGAATACTAGTGCTGATATAAATATTATACCATTGGGGTCTTATTCTATTCTAATTGGAATTGATTGGTTGGCAAAGCATCATGTTTTCCTATATTTTCATAGCAAGAAATTTGCATGTCTTGATGGAGATGGAAAACAGAGCACTGTGAAAGGAGTTCCAAGACCCATATCTGTAAGAGATATTTCATCCTTACATCTGAAGAGGTGTTTTAGAAAAGGATATCAATTGTATGAAACCCAGGTGGAGGATCCAAAAAAGACAAAGGAGCCAAGCCTTGAAGATTTTTCAGTACTACAAGAATTTGAAGATGTATTCCAAGAAATACTAGGGTTTCCACAAAAAAAGGAGATATATTTCTCTATTGATTTAGTGCCAGGAGCTTCCCCGATGTCAAAAACACCTTACAAAATGAGCACACCAGAATTAAAAGAATTACAAATGTAGTTGGAAGAATTGTTGAGGAAATGATACATACGTCCAAGTGTTTCACCTTGGGGAGGACCAATACTTTTTGTCAAAAAGAAATATAGAAATTTTAGGCTGTGCATTGAATTTTGACAACTGAATAAATCCACTATGAAGAAAAAGTACCCACTACCCAGAATTGATGACCTCTTTGATCAACTAAGAGGAGAAAATATATTTTCAAAAATAGACTTGAGATTGGGATACCATTAGGTAAGAATCAAGGAAGAAGACATCAATAATAAATCCTTTAGAACCTGATATGGACATTATGAATTTGTAGTGGTGCCATTTTGATTTT
The DNA here is from genome assembly GCA_010110895.2 of Picea sitchensis. Taxonomy (NCBI): domain Eukaryota; kingdom Viridiplantae; phylum Streptophyta; class Pinopsida; order Pinales; family Pinaceae; genus Picea; species Picea sitchensis. The sequence goes on from SNQJ01S0051601.1 coordinate 17,635, forward strand.
CCAATATACCAGCTGTATTTTTGTGCTTAATGAATGTCTTATTCAAAAATTACTTGGATATGTTTGTCATAGTATTCATGGATGAAATACTTGTCTATTCTAAGTGTAGGAAGAGCATGAACATCACCTAATATTGGTATTGCAAGTGCTGAGGGAACATCAGTTGTATGCCAAGCTTAGTAAGTGTTTTTTTTATCAAGAGAAGATCCATTACTTGGGGCACATTATTTTAGAACATGTTATAGCAATAGATCTAGAGAATATTGAAGCCATTAGAGGATGTCCAATGCCCATGAATGTTCTAGAAGTTAGATATTTTATGGGGTTAGCTAGTTACTACAAAATATTTATAGAAAGGTTCTCTAAGACTTCTCATCCCATCACTTCTTTGCAAAAGAAGGGAATTAAATTTGAATGGAAATATGGGTGTGAAGAGAACTTTATTTTGTTGAAAGAATTACTTACTAGTGCACCTGTTTTAAAGATCATTGACCCAAATGAAATTTTTGTGGTATGTACAGATGCATGCAAGGAGGGACTTGGTGGAGTCCTCACTCAAAATGGACATGTAATTAGTTATGATTCTAGAAATCTTAAATAACATTAGAGGAACTATGCCACACATGAATTGGAACTTGTTGCCATTGTTCATGCATTGAATATGTGGAGGTATTATCTCATGGGAAAGAGATTTGAATTAAGAATAGACCACAGTGGTCTGAAGTATCGTTTTGAACAACTAAATTTGAATGCTAGGCAAACAAGATGGCTGGAATTTTTAAGTGAATACGACTTTGACATCAAGCATATCAAAGGAAAATAAAATAAATTTTCTGATGCACTTAGCAGAAGAGTACATCTAATGCATGTTACAACTATCAGTATGCATCAGTCATATTTAAAGAGAAAATTTTTAGATTCTGTTGTCACAGATCAACATTACCTACAGGTAAAAGAAAGCTTACAGAAATAAAATATACAACATAAAATGAAAGAGTATGAGATGAAGGAAGATGGATTACTTATGCATAAAAGTAGAGTTTATGTTCCTAGTTCTGGAGAACTCAAGAATTTGGTATTAAAAGAAATGCATAATGTTCCATATGTTGGACATACCAGTTACTAGAAAATAATTGCAGCAGTAAGAAGCCAATTATTTTGGATGAGAATGAAAAAGGATGTTGTTGATTACATCACCAGATGTATGGAATGTCAGCGAGTGAAGGCTGAGCATAGGCACCCAACAGGTTTGCTACAACCATTACCAATTCCATAGAAGAAATGGGAAGTGGTAACCATTGAATTTATAAAAAAAATCCCAGGACAATAGGACAACATGATTCGATCATGGTATTGGTTGATAAATTAACAAAGGATACTCATTTTTTTCCTGTAAAAACAACTCATACAACAACTAATATTGCATAAATTTACATGAAAGAGATTTCTAGGTTGCATGGGATACCTAGGACAATTGTCTCGAACAGAGACACAAAGTTTACTTCAAATTTATGGAGGGGATTATTTAAAGGATTCGGTACAAATATGAAATTTAGCAGAACATACCATCCATAATGAGATGGGAAGACAAAAAGAGTCAACTGAGTAATTGAATACATGTTGAGAATGTATGTTATGGATAAGCCATTTAAGTGGGAAGATTACTTGCACTTGGTTGAGTTTGCCTATAATAATGGGTCAAGCTTCAATGAAAATGAGCCCATTTGAAGCGTTGTATGGAAGAAAATTTAATACTCTAGGGAGTTGGGAAAACTCAACAGATAGCGTGGGACTTAGGCCAGAATTGATTAAGGATATGGAAGACGAGATGGTTAGGATTAAGAAGAATCTAAAGGTTGCTCAAGATAGATAGAAAATTTATGCAGATAAGAACATGACAGCTAGAGAATTTAAAGTAGGGGATCATGTGCTTTTATAAGTGAATCCCAAGAAGAGATCTTTGAAGTTGGGTAGTTGTACAAAGCTGGTAGCCATATTTTGTGGTCCATTTGAGATATTTGACATAATAGGGCCAGTTGCATACATGCTTGCATTGTCTTCTTCCATGAATGTGCATAATCTATTTCATGTCTCTTTTCTAAAAAAATATGTACATGATCCTAACCATGTTATTGATTGGCATATGATTCAAGTAGATACCGAGGGAGAATTTCAGGTCCAGCGGATGCGAATATTGGACAGAAAATTCAAAATGCTCCGGAATCGAGTTATAGTTGGTAAAAGTCCACTGGACCTGCTACAGTCTTGAAGATGCTACTTGGGAGAATGAACATGCCATGCAGGCATAGTACCCACAAATTTTTGAATTTCTTTTGAGATTTTGATCTCTATTTTGTATATGCACCAAGGACAGTGCCAAAATAAGAGGGAGGGGATGTAACACCCAGGGTTTTGATCCTCGTATTAAATATTGTATTTTGTTAAGTTATGAAAGGCCAGAGTGCCTAAACAATTATTAAGAGGCCAGTGTGCCTAGGAAATGTAATGTTTTGATCATTATTAATATAAAACACATCGTTGGCTACTAGATGGACAAGGACAAGAGTTATAGAGGGATATGATTCCACAAGAGAGGAGACTTGACGGGCTAACTATTTACCTTACAATTTATTTACCTATTTTTTTTTTAATGGAGAAAAAAATTTACATGAGCTTCTTGGGGGGGGGGAGGCCAAGTGGCTCCTTAATTCCAAGAATTACATAAACCCGTCCTTAGTCTATTTGGGGGTAATCACTCCCATTCTCATTATTGTTCTTATGTTGGTTGATTCACTCATTCACCAAATTACTCACTTCTCACACCTTTCATTGGGATTTCACTCCATTCATTCTACCACCCACTCATCTTTCCTCATTCATGTCTTGGCTTGGGAAAGGAAAATGAACTGTTGAAGAGAAACCATGGTATTATTGGATGTAGAGACTGTTGGTGTATTATAGCCATGAATCAAGACCTACATTCCTGAGATGCTTTGGTCTGTGCTCATTTTTTCTCATACCTACGAGTCATAAGAGTCCCAACATGGAGATTCTGGACCAACTGCACCGGAGCCCTAAAAGGAGATGGACAACCTGAGGGACTACGTGGAAGAGAAGGGGGGGTCCATTCTCTTGGGTTGTATAGGATGGGTAGAAGATAGATGGGTACTTGGATTGTTGTGGGTGCTGAGAATCCTGTGAGAGCTTAAGTGCTGACTGGTTTGGGAAGCCGAGTGACACTCTGGAACTATTCTTGTGGATTCATATCCCTAGCTCGGGGGTGACACTTACGCAAATACTTGGAACAACAATGTCTATGGTTGGGTGGAACGTCCTTGGTCTGTAGCCAGTTGGTGTCTTATTTTCAGAAAAGATAAGTGCTCTCTGTTATGATTATTTACCTATGTATATTTTATTCTGTTGTGTATTTATTTATCTTTGAATTCATTATTTAGAATATCCATGCTTGTTGGTTATGACTTTGCATGGCTTAGTTTATGTTATGGCATGAATATTATTTCCGCATATGATTTTCATGTCTCTTAATTAACTTAGAGGTGACTCACATTGAATAAGTCACTATGAAGTGAGTCCCTAGACTGCAACATGCCTCACCTGTGGGAGGTTGGGTGTGTTGCAGTTAGATTAAGTGGCGTAGTCAAGCCTATGGGTGGATGGGTATGTTACATTCCACCATGCATAAATATTATATCTTGGTATGTAACTTACCCAACCACCGACAGGTTAGCCACGCTACTTCAAGAACTGATTTTGAATTCTAATAACAATTAATTAATAAAGAAGCATGAGAGAATCACAATAATAGCACATGCACTAATCAAGATTCACGATTCAACATAAATGATATGCATAAAAATAACTAACAAGAATTCATATTATAAATATTAATCTCAAATACTATGATTAATACACAATGAAAATAAATACACAAGCAAAGGAAACCATGACAAAGAGCACTTATCTTAAACAAAACTAGTCACCAACCTCCTACAGACCAAGGACGATCCACATAAACTTAGACAATGATGCTCCAAGCCTCAATAATAGGTCACCCCGAGCCAGGGCTATGAATCCACAAGGATGGTTTCTAGAGCGTCACTCAACTTCCCAAACTGGTCAACACTCAAACTCTCATAGGTTTATCAATACACATCAATCCAAAGTACATCAAATCTCTTCTCTCCATCCTACACCACCCAAATACCATGAACCCCCTTCACTTCCACATAGTCTCTTAGGTTGTCCACTTCTTTCTAGGGACCTAGTGCATCTAGTCAAGAAGCTCCTTGTTGGGACTCTCAAGATTTGCAACTATGAACAAATTTTAGTACATGCAATTGCATATCAAACATTCAAGAACCAAATCATGGTTGGAATACACTAGTAATTACTACAACTAGCAACCATGGATTCTTTCCCAACAATTCATTTATATTTCCCAAGACAAGATCAATAATGCATGAGGAATGAATGAATGATGAGAAACAATGAATTAAGAAACCCCAAACAACCCATATACATTTTTATATATTTACATGGGAAATCAAGAACCACATGCCTTTCCCCCAAGAATCTCATGTAACCACTTATTTCTCTCTAAAATTCCAAGGTGGGTGAAATACGATAATTTAAAAATTCTTAGTCCCTTTAGCCGCCTCGCTTGTGGAATTATAGCCCCCTATAAGTCTTGTCCTTATATATCTTGCATCCAATGATGTATTTTATTATTTGCAATGTTCAAAGTATTACATTTCCTAGGCACTCCAGCCTCGTTTAATTGTTTGGGCTCTTCGACCTTTCATCAGATAAAAAAAATACATTATTTAATTTGGGGTTTAAAAACTGGGGTATTACGTTCCCCTCCCCTTTATTTTGGCATTGTCCTTAGTGCATATACAAAACATAAATCAAAATTTCAAAAATCTTCAAAAATTCATGGGTACTGTGCCCACATGGAATCTTCATACTTCCAAGTAGCATCTTCAGGACCGTAATAGGTCCACTGAACTTTTACCGGTTCTATGACTCGATTTTAGAGCATTTTGAATTTTATGTCCAATATGTGCATCGACTGGACCTGAAAGTATACTTCTTGCTACACCTGAATCAAATTCCAATCATAAACATGGTTATGATCATGTACATTCCTTTTCAACAAATATGCATGAAATAAATTATGCACATTCATGGAAGAAGGAAATGCAAGTATGTATGCAACATGCCATATTCTATACAATATCTCAAATGGGCCACATAATTTGGTTGCTAGCTTTGTACAACTGCCCAACTTCGATGAGCTCTTCTTGGGCTTCACTTTCAAAAGCACATGCTCTCCCACTTTAAATTCTCTAGTTGTCTCATTCTTATCTGCATAACTATTTTGTCTATCTTGTGTTTCTTTGAAATTCTTCTTAATTTTAACCATCTGGTCTTTCATATCCTTGAGCAATTCTGGCCCAAGTACTACTATGTTTGCTGGGTTGTCCCAACTCACTAGAGTATTTCATTTTCTACCATACAAAACTTTGAATGGGATCATCTTCAATGAAGCTTGATACCCATTATTATAAGAAAACTCAACCAAATGCAAGTAATATTCCCACTTAGATGGCTTATCCATCAAATACATTCTCAACATGTCCTCAATCACTTGGTTGACTCTTTANTTCATCAGATAAAAAAAATACATTATTTAATTTGGGGTTTAAAAACTGGGGTATTACGTTCCCCTCCCCTTTATTTTGGCATTGTCCTTAGTGCATATACAAAACATAAATCAAAATTTCAAAAATCTTCAAAAATTCATGGGTACTGTGCCCACATGGAATCTTCATACTTCCAAGTAGCATCTTCAGGACCGTAATAGGTCCACTGAACTTTTACCGGTTCTATGACTCGATTTTAGAGCATTTTGAATTTTATGTCCAATATGTGCATCGACTGGACCTGAAAGTATACTTCTTGCTACACCTGAATCAAATTCCAATCATAAACATGGTTATGATCATGTACATTCCTTTTCAACAAATATGCATGAAATAAATTATGCACATTCATGGAAGAAGGAAATGCAAGTATGTATGCAACATGCCATATTCTATACAATATCTCAAATGGGCCACATAATTTGGTTGCTAGCTTTGTACAACTGCCCAACTTCGATGAGCTCTTCTTGGGCTTCACTTTCAAAAGCACATGCTCTCCCACTTTAAATTCTCTAGTTGTCTCATTCTTATCTGCATAACTATTTTGTCTATCTTGTGTTTCTTTGAAATTCTTCTTAATTTTAACCATCTGGTCTTTCATATCCTTGAGCAATTCTGGCCCAAGTACTACTATGTTTGCTGGGTTGTCCCAACTCACTAGAGTATTTCATTTTCTACCATACAAAACTTTGAATGGGATCATCTTCAATGAAGCTTGATACCCATTATTATAAGAAAACTCAACCAAATGCAAGTAATATTCCCACTTAGATGGCTTATCCATCAAATACATTCTCAACATGTCCTCAATCACTTGGTTGACTCTTTATGTTTTCCCATTTGATTGTGGATGGTATGTTGTGCTAAAATTAAGATTGGTACCAAATCCTTTAAATAATCCTCTCCAAAAGTTTGAAGTAAACTTTGAATCTCTGTCTGAAACCATTTCCTTAGGTATCCCATGCAACATAGGAATTTCCCTAATATAAATTTCCGCAAAATTAGCTGTTGTATGGGTCATTTTTACAAAAATAAAATGAGCAACCTTTGTCAATTTATCCACAACTACCATTATTGAATCATGTTGCCTTGTTGTCTTGGGAAACTTAGTGATAAAATCAATGGTTACCACTTCTTATTTCCTCTCTGGAATTGGCAATGGTTGTAGTGAACCCATTGGGTGTGTATGCTAAGCTTTCACTTTCTGACATTCTATACATTTGAAAATGCAATCAACAACATACCTCTTCATTCCATGCCAAAAGAATTTCCTTCTTACTACTGCAATTGTTTTCTAGTAACCAGGATGTCTGACATATGGAACATTACACATTTCTTTTAATATCAAATTCCCAAGTTCTCCAAAACTAGGAACACAAATTCTATTCTTATGCATAAGTAATCCATCTTTCTTAATCTCATACTCTTTAATTTTCTGATGTACATTTTCCTGTTGTAAAATTTCTTTTACCTCTAGGTAATGTTGATCTATAACAACATCTACAATTCTTCTCTTCAATTCTTACTGATGCATACTAATGATTCTAGCATGCATGAGATGTACTCTTATACAGAGTGCATCAACAACTTTATTTTCTTTCCCTTTGATATGCTTGATGTCAAAGTATTACTCACTTAAAAATTCCATCCATCTTGTCTACCTAGCATTCAAGGTTGGTTGTTTTAAAATATATTTCAAACCACTATTGTATGTCCTTAATTCAAACATATTTCCCATGAGATAATGCCTCCACATCTTCAATGCATGAACTATGGAAGCAAGCTACAAATCATGCGTGGAATAATTCCTCTCATGTTATTTAATATTCCTAGACTCATAACTAATGACATGTCCATTTTGAGTGAGGAATCCACCAAGTCCTTCCTTGCATGCATCTGTACATACCACAAAACTCTCATTTGGGCCAACAATCTTCAAAATAGATGCACTAGTAAGCAATTCTTTCAACAAATTAAATTTCTCTTCACACTTTATTTTCCATTCAAACTTAATTTCCTTATTTTGCAAAGAAGTGATGGGATGAGAAATTTGAGAGAATCCTCCTATAAATCTCATGTAGTATCCAACCAATCCCATAAAATATCTGGCTTTGGAAACATTCTTTGGTGTTGGCCATCCTCTAATGGCTTCAATCTTCTCTAGATCCACTACTATACCTTCCTCTGAAATAATGTGCCCCAAATAATGGATCTATTCTTGGTAAAAAGAAAACTTAATAATATTGACATACAACCAATGTCCCTTAGTACTTGCAAGATCAACCTCAAGTGATGTTCATGCTCTTCCTTGAACTTAGAATAAAAAAGTATGTCATCCAAGAATACAATGACGAACTTATCCAAATAATTTTTGAATATGCCATTCAATAAGCACATAAATATAACTGGTGCATTGGTCAGTCCAAATGGCACCACTTCAAAATCATAATGTCCATACTTGGTTCTAAAGGTTGTCTTACTGATGCCTTCTTCCTTGATTCTTACCTGATGGTATCCACATCTCAAGCCTATATTTGAAAATATCTTTCTTCTGAGTCTTAGTTGGTCAAAGAGGTCATCGATTCTAGGTAGAGGGTATTTTTTCTCACAGTGGATTTATTCAACTGTCTAAAGTCAATACATAGCCTCAATGTCCCATCCTTCTTTTTGACAAAGAGTATTGGTTCTCCCCAAGGTGAAACACTTGGGTGTATGTGTCCTTTTTTCAACAAATCATCTAACTGCATTTGTAATTATTTTAATTTTGGTGTACTCATTATGTAAGGAGTGTTTTATACTGGGGAAACTCCTCGTACTAAATCAATAGAAAAATCTATTTCCCTCTTTAGTGGAAATCCTGGCATTTCTTGGAATACATCTTCAAACTTTGGCAATACTTAAAACAATTCAAGGCTTGGCCATTTTGTCTTTTCTGGCTCCTCCACATGAGTTGCATACAATTGATATCCTTTCTTGAAACATCTCTTCAAATGTAAGGATGAAATATCCCTTATATAAATGGGTCTTGGAATTCCTTTCACAATGCTCGTCTTTCCTTCTTCATCAAGACATGTAAATGTCTTGTTATGAAAATCTAGGACAACGTGATTTGTTTCCAACTAATCCATTCCATTAGGATATCATAATATCCCAATGATATGACATTTATGTCAACAACTGTATTTATTCCATCCAAAATTATTGGACAACCGTTGAGAGTCTCAATGATCCTTCTTTTGGTTCCAGTGGCTAGCTGAACCAAACTTGATTTTCCAAGTTTAATTTTCTCCAAATGTAATATTTCCACTATTTTAGGATCAATGTAACAATCATTTTCTCTTGAATCAATTAAGATAGAAACAAAATGATTAATGATATTACCTTCCACCTTAATGATACAGGATTGGTGTTCTTCTTGTCGATATTCTAAGGCTGCATATATTAGTCATGTGTCCTCTAATGTTGTATCCTATTGGTTGTTTTGCATTGACTTCATTTTGTCTTATCTGTGAGGAAAATCCTTGTACATGTGGTCTTCTTTGCATCCCCAACATTTGATTGGTAGTCTTCCCCTTTTTCCCAAGTATTCTTCCCTCTTAGATTCATTCTTAGTATATTTCTCTTGCTAATTTGTATTTGGACTATTTTTCTTGAAAAGAGGTTTGAATCCCTTCCTTCTCTAATTATATTTCTCTTTCTTCTTATCCTTCCAAAATTTATGCATGGATTCTTTTCCCTTGCCTTACTGATATAGACACTTAGATTTTCTAATGGTCTTTGTCAAAGTCCGAGGCTCATCATATTGAATCTTCTCTTTATAAAAGGATGGAAGTCCAATAAAAAACCTTTGTATATTCACTTTCTCATCCTTTATAAACCCTACATACTTCAACAATCCCAAGAACTTGTTTTCATATTCTGCCATGGTCATGCTTCCCCACCCGAGTTCAAAAAAGTATTGCATCTTCTTGTCATAGAAGTTCTATGAAAGATAATCATTTTGGAAATATCTATTGAACTACTTCCAAGTGATCTTTCTCTTATTAATATGTTAAACTTGCTTCATCTGATCCCACCACATAACATATTTTCATACAAATGGTATGTGGAAATTCTAGCTTCTTGTTTAAATGAGTAGTTGTACAACTGAAAATACTTCCTGATTCCAAGAAACTAGACTTCGACATCATCTTCCCTTTCCCTTTCACCATAAAAGGATGGTGGCTTAAGCTTCCTCAACTCTCCTTGTAAACTATCCAATTCATGTTTTGTTCTTTGGTGCCTAACATGAGACACTTCTCGACTGCATATGGAATCTTCAGATGAATAAAATTTCCTTGGTGAGTAAGGAGGTGAGTAATGTCTCTGAGTTCTTCTATCACTTCTCGAATGACCAATTCTTTTGTATTTATCTCTCCTTTCATGATTTCTTCCCTCTTCCTCATGTCTCGAGTCTGATCCATTCTTTGCTTGCCTCTGCAACTGATTTAGGATTTCCATCATTTGAGAATTTATTTGATTTTTTTCTCTCATCATATTCTATTTTCTTCTTATAACTCTACCCTTCTATTCTCAGGCTTCTCACAATATTTATTAAGTTTTCTTGTTCCCCTCTGCTACTGTGCCCATTTGATTATGTCTCTCCATTACCAACACTGATATTTTGACCTTTGGCTTCTCTCTCACAACTGAAGGTTACCTCTCCTTCTTCCGTGTCCCAAATATGCATTCTTACCTTGATATGATATGCTTATATTCCCTCATTATGTAAAATGTGCAAGAAACCATTTTTTTTAGAATTATGCATATTATAATTTTTTGTTAATTAATGCTACATGTACTTTTTCTGCTCAACTCATGAATAATTATATCATAATTCTCCAAATTATTATAATTCCAATTTATTCTCCTTTGAATCATATTTCCAACGAATGTAATCATTCTAATCTCTGAATGGATTCCTAAAAAAACCATTTTCACCCCATTTGTGCATTCTCAATTGGTGTAATTTTATTGAAAGGCCAACTTTTGTCAATTGCAGAAGAAAATATGTCAAGAGCTAGAGAAAATTTTGTATGAGATATAGATAATAATAATGATAGGGAATTCATAACAACTCTTATATTTTCAATATTATGCTCTAGTAAAAAACTGCAACAATATGGAAATGAAAACTTTGTCCCTTTTCACCCCTTTTTCCAGGCAAAGTTTTTAGCAATTGACTATCTCCCAATCTGTGCACTTATGGAAAATTTTCACTAAATCAAAGTTTTTTTTCTTAATTGTTATGAAAAATGTTGAGAAAATAAAATTTTGTAATTTTGTAATATAGAGTTTCTTCGTTTTCTCTGAAAATCTCAAAAATCCCCCAAAATGGCTAGAAATAGTAGATTTTGGCCTATTTCAGCATCCCCATTCCAATCCCCTTGGAATTTTTTCAATTAGTTCATGGGTTATTTCCATGCCTGCGTTTTGGAGTCTCTCCAAGAATTTCATCTTAATCTAGATCTTTGTCAATGATCTGGACCCATATCCTTAAAAACCAATATTTTGCAATTTCTAATAAATCCATGCATAAATGGGAAATGAACCCCTCTAGCACTTTCATATATCTCCTCTCTATGGAAAAAACACTAAATTTTCATCTCAATATGACTTAATATGCTCTAGTTATGGAAAAAATAAGAAAATGGCTCTAGACTTGTTTTTTTTTTTAAACTGACGGACAATCTTGCCTATGTGGCAATTTGCACCATCGATCTCAAATATGAAGAAATATGAATCGTCGATTGGCTCTCTATCGGCAATCAAAAATTTCTTTTGTAAGCCCCTACCAATCTCCTCGACACTCGATCATTGATCATCGACCATTAGTCGTTTTTCTTTGCAAACCAAAAGTTGCCCACAAATCTCCATGACACCTTGGTGTTCTTGAGATTTATTCTAGGCTCACAAAATAATGTCATACATACAAAGATTTAAGAGAATTGTTTTTGTAATGATTTTCTACCTTCATTTTTAAGATGAAACTTAAAATGAATTTTAATGATTAGAAAACACATAGGAAATATCTCTTTCTTTGAGTCTTTTATAAATATTGATCATATGAAAAGTAGAATTGATTAACAAAGAATGTCAAAATAAAGTAAGGCATCAAATATAGATAAATATTACCTTATTCACAATAGAAGAATTATGAAGGATTCCTTGACAGATGATTTAAAATGAGGAAAAATACACAGATACAGGTCTTGTTTTACTCACAGTAATAACAGAGGAAAATTTGTAACTGAACAAATATCCAATATATGGACCATAGTAGATGTGTTACTAAATTGTAGTCTTTCAATCTTCAAGAACCATAGAATGAAGAAAATAATATTATGTCGCGTTACACAAAAAACACATAACTCAAGGAAATCAGACGTAGAATCTTTGTCTTCTCTTTCTATTTGGTATTCAAAAATTTCTCTTTTACATTCGGCCAGAAGAAGCATGGAATAGATCATTGATCTTGTTGGAACACATATATTTCTGAACTTTTGAGTTTTATTTTCCTCGTTCATGAATATATAATCTTTCCCAAATCATGACTTAGAGGATAACTTTTGAACTTTAAATCCATTTCATTCGTGGTTAAATAAGAATAAGGCACACGTAATGTCCGCCGTTAATGAAGCCTTTTATTTAATCAAACGATCCTAATATCTTTGGGGTTGTGGAGCCACCAAATTGTTAAATAAGTAAATCACCAAGGTTGCTTCGGAGCTTCGTGCTTCGGGCATTTAAATATGTCTAAACAATGAAAACCCTGAACGCCGAAATGATGAAGTTCTTGAGGATAATTCAAGGTTTAAAGCATGATAAATTAAAATATAAGAATGATTAATAGAAGATTAACCTCTCCGTGATTTAAATCTTTGGGAGATCCCTATCATCTTACATTCGAAACCTCTAAAATTTGAACTGTTGAACTATTAATAATGTTTATGATTAGTTAGATTTAATGATTGGAATGATTATTTTTTATTTTCCATCAATGCGAAAAACTTACAGACTCCTTTTGTTTCGGGTAGGTTAATGGTGCCATCAGAACTTAGTGGAATATCAAATTGATTTGAGAGTCTTATAAACTAGGAAAAAAGACCAAATATAGTAGAGAAAGGGCTAAATAAACAGAAAGGGAAACTCACACTCTCTGGAATGCTAAGTCTCCTGAGTATAAGATCTGACGCCACGTGTCTTTTGATTTCAACAACGGAGATTCACTTTGGAACTCCGGGCTTTGAGACTTCAAGAATTCTTTCTTCATTCACCTAGCTTTCTTCCAAAGCAGTTATCCCCGAAGTGTAGGATCTCATGTTGCATGTCCTTTGAGTTCAACGGTGGAGATTCATTTCGAAAATCCGGGCTTCGAAACTTTGGGAATTCTAGCTTCACAACATCGCAAACCTTCCGAAGCAGTTATCCCTGAAGTGCAGGATCTCATGCCACGTGTCCTTTGAGTTCAACAATGGGGATTCACTTTGGGTATTCGAGAGTTATTTACTCAACACTTCTTGCCTCCCACAGAATATGAACTAGTCAAATACAGAGATTGTCTGACAGGTGTCCCCCACTTAGATCAAAAAATAAGAATTGTGCGAAGCTTCCTCCACATGTGACTGACAGCTGTGACCTCAGCTAAAACTCTGGGCGCTTATCTTACTTTGTGAGATATGACGACTTATCTCTCTCTCTCCTACATCAATGGTCAAGGGAAATTGTAGGGCGTGGAGTTGCACGAGACTTAATTTTGAGAGGTGGTCCCATAATTTAAACCTCAGTTTTATCTCAGGGTTACATGGCATCACCATATGCATTGCAGGACGAAAAGCGGGTTACCTCAAAACCATTTCTCCACACCCCCACAAAATGGAAAACCTATCATCCCTTGTCGCTTGTCTTCCACTCTGAGTACACCTCACCTCCTGACTGACGCACCACCTCCCTATAACAAGCCCTCATGGAGCTATTTATCCAATCATCATCACCACATATGACCAAGGGTTGTGACCTTGATTTAAATCTGGGCGCTTATCTCATTCTGATAAGATCAACAACTAGATCTTAATGGATCATGGAAATCAATGGCTCGCGGGTATTTGACATTAGACAGAAAAACCAAAGTTGCAAATGAGGCACCACACATCCTCAGGTATGGACGGTCAATATTCACTTTGGGAATCCAGGCTTCAGAAGTTTCAACTTTTCCGCTCCTGTTTTCATCCGAAGCAGTTTCTTCCATAGTTCGTAGATCCTTGCCCCATGTCCTCCTCAGATGAATGGTCTTCATCCGCGTTTGAACTCCAGCTCTATGTACAGACCGTGCTCAAGATTTGAAGTGTCAAATATGTGGCAGTCATCGATTCAGAACTGTGGTTCTCTCATCAATTATAACACCTGTTATCCAACTAGCGCAGACACTTATCACTTCTCTTTTCATGAAACGTCAGCATAGTGATGTCAGCGCCAAAGTATCGTCATCTCCAAATGTTCTTAGGATGATTCTAAAGTTGGCAGGCGGATAAAAATTAGCGGCGATGCAGAACTTAGCTGGCACACCCAAATCACAAATCATGACCAGATTGATGGCTATGTTTCATTGCAGGGACTCAACATGCTCGAACGATAAAATTCTTGAGTGGTCCTACAATTGAAACCTTGGTATCTTAAAAGAGATATGTGGCATCACCAGGCATATTGTGAGATGAAAAGAAGTTTACTTCAAAACCACCTCCTCATGCTCCCGAAAAATATTGAGAAGCAAAAAAGGATGCTGGAGCAACACCTGTCATCCACGTCATGTATCTCGTTCGCCCTATAGCCTGCCATGCCTTCTATATGAGTTACCGCACTTACCTCCATTACAGTTTCAATTTTTCACGGACGATTACTTTTCCTACATCCATTATCCATCTCTTGACGAACCATGTAAAGTTATTCATCTGATTAGCCTTCTCTCTCTGAAGAATCATTTCTCACAACAGGTGAAGAGATAGAAGAAAATGACAGATAAGCCCATCGGTTTTCACAGCCTGCCATTTCATTTTAGACATAGTTAGATATTGTAAGAAGTCCAACTATTTTGAGTTGTGGCAAATTTTGTATAAATACACAGATCCAAGATCTACATAAGGCTTCTTCTTGCCGGATATAATAAGGAAAACTCTCCTTTCGTGAGAATTAATACAAGTACAGACATAGATTCCAACCTTTGTGTAGTTTGAGTTATGTGTTTCTCTTGTATTTCATAATTATAGCTTTATTTATGTCATTCCTTGATAAGTGAGTGGTTGAAATTTAGTATTACTACTATTGTGGTCACATTTTATCGGTTGTTTGATAAGCAAACAATTTTTCCTCTATGTTTTCTATAATAAAATACAAGATCTGTGAGCTACTTGGATTACTGTATCTCATATCCTTTAAAGGGTGCAAAGGGTGCATTCTTTATTTTCTTCTACTGTGAACAAGGTAAGATTCATCTTGCATTGATGCTTCATTTTGTTTAATAGTTTTGTAAGTTTCCCTCATATCACTTGATTTTATAAATCGACTCAGATGACAAATTATGGCCTCTGTCATGTTCTGTCATTATTTTCATTTGAGGATTAATTCTTATATAAATAAAGGAAGAAAAATCACCTTTCAAAAAATTTCTTTTATATTCATGATGCCTTGACATAACCCTTCGAGCCTTAAGAGTAATCTCAGGAACAACATATTTTTGGCGCCGTTGTCGGGGACGTAGAAACAAATTTATTTTTCCATGGGAGAACGACATGGTAAAATTCTCTCTTTGATAGTGAAAAAAGATTGAATACAATAATAAGGCTAATTTTAATCTTTTACTTGGCGACTCCACTACAAATAAACTGGCATTCGGTAGAAATAATACCAGGAAGAACCAAGACGATCAATAGACTACGCCTGTATCTGATCCCTAAAATTTGTTAAAACCCAAAGGATACCTCAAGTCTACTGACTCATCTTCAGGTAAGAAGTACCAACCCAAAATAACTCAAGTAAATACTCAACTTCCAGTTGAAATATTAACTCCTGAAGAAAATTTTAAACGAACTCTTTCTGCGAAGGCTTCAACTAGTGAACCCACAATAAAGATTGAGATTTACCCATCCGATACTCTGAACAGTCTAAATAAAATATCCTCCTCTATAACTGCTATTGTTACTTTTCTTTCTACCCCATCCTCACCCGAAACTAAGGTTTATGTTCTCAAAAATCCTGAGGAATGCACCTTATACCCCAATTCGTCTCCTGTTGGTTCACCTATATATATGTCCTGTAAGTATGAAGAAGCCAGTCCACATTTCTCATTCCCTCATCTTCTAGAATTCATGCCTTATAACGATCAGTTTCCAGTTTACTCTTCACTACAGCCCAAGGAATGTGAATAGTCACCACTTCGGTCCCTAGCATTTTACAAAAACCCTCTCTTTAACTCTCGAAGTTTGTCCCCTCGACATCAAATGACTGTTGTTGGAGGAGGTGTCGCTGGAGGTGGCAGCGGTGTTGGAGGAGGAGGTGGTGTTGGAGGAGGAGGCATTCAAGGAACACCACCTATGCCCCCTAGAATGTTTTCAAAAGTAGCGGCCATATACGCTCCTTTAGTCCTTCCCCCTGTCCTTCATGATTTACCAAAAAATTATATGAATAACTTACCAAAATTCATGGTAGAAGGAGATCTGACTGCCACAGAGAACATAAACATTTTTGACCAATTCACTAACATCCTTGACATTGAGAATGAATATGTTTACTCGAGACTTTTGGTGCAAACCTTTGAAGGACAAGTGAGAATCTGGTTTCAAGGGCTCCTGGTAGGTTTTGTAGCATCTTATGACACACTAGAAAATGCCTTTTTAAGGCAGTGGGGAGAGAATAAGGATCACTTGTATTATCTGACGAAATTTTGAGATCTGAGGAAAAAGAATTCCGATTCAGTCCTAGAATTTACCCAGAGGTTTAACAAACTCTATCATAAGATTCCAGCAGAAGTTAAGCCCTCTCAGTCCACAGCTAAAGTGACTTTCACGGGGGCTTTCAAGCCTGACTTTGCCTTTCTTTTAAAGGAAAGAAGATCTGCTACCCTCACAGGGATGCAGGACGAATCCATTGAAATCAAGTCGAACATTATGGCATCGGGTAAACTAAAAGAAAAGGTTGAGACGGGAACCAAAGAAACTAAACGCTTCAAGGAACAAGCTGGACCCTCCGAATCTGGGAGGTCCGCGGAGGATAAAATGGATGACATGGATAAGATAATCAAAGAGTTATCAAACAAAATCTCTAGAATGGAATTAGACCAAGATTAACCTGATCCTTTTGCTAGAAGAGATTTCAAAAGGAATCCCAACCCCCAGATCCAACAGAGACAAGTGAAAAATGAGGACCAAAAAATCAAAGCCCCTTTTAACATAGAAAACTTCATGCAAAGTGATTATATGCGAGAATATGAGGGGTTATATGAATATGTAAACAACCTTAGTGACGACGAACAAGAACCTCATCTAACCAAACGAGATTATGAAATATCTCTACACCAAGAACCCCTGTTTGAAAATGAGGAAAGTATAAATAATCTGGGAGAGTTTGATTATCAAGGAATCACCGACTCTATAATGACTGAGCTTAAAAAAATATATAATTTAAGGCCTAGAGATAAAAATTATACAACTTCTCCACTAAATAAGATCTTGTTGAGAACTAAAATGAATCAGGCAGTTCAAACATCCATTAAAAAGCAAGCTGCCAAAACAAAAATGGTTGAAACGCAAACTGCCAAAACAAAGACTGTCGAAACAAAAGCAACACAGACTAATAGAATAGAAAAGAGAGAAATAGAGATCCCAACTAGAGAATCCAAGAAGACAATTGGAAATTTCAATCTGGAAAGCAAAATTAATAAAATCAAAATTCAGGTACCTCTGGTTGAACTGGTGAAACATACGATGTATAGAAAAATAAATTCCAAGATGATAAATTTCTCGGATGCTGAAAGTCATGCGGATGCTATGAATTTAGAAGATGATAGACCTACTATAAATTTTTTCCACATATTGAAAATTCCAAATATCTTGTTGCTCCTTTTTATATTAAGTTGACTGTGCATGATCACCTACTACATAACTGTATGTTGGATTCTGGAGCATCCCATAACTTAATGCCCAAAGTTATTATGGAAAAACTAGGTCTCAAGGTTACTAGACCATACCGAGATCTGTATTCGTTTGATTCAAGAAAAGTTAAATGTCTTGGTATGATAAAATATTTGGTGGTTAATCTTGCACAGATTCCTGTGAAGAGTATTCTTATGGATGTAGTCGTTGTTGATGTCCTTGTAAAGTATGGTCTGTTGTTATCCATGTCTTGGGGTTCCAAACTTGGAGGATATCTTCAATTGGACATGACATATGCCACAATCCCAATTTTCGGTGGATAGTTCACCTGTCTATACAGAGAGACAAGATTGGCATATATTGTAAGTGACCACAAAACCCAAACAATTACCTGGTATATGTCGTCGATCAAGATCTAGGAAACTGTATTTTATCAATTTATGATGTTTTCGACGAATGTACAGAAGAAAAATGTACAGAAGAAGAAAAAAATATATAGAAAGAAAAACAAAAATGTAAATAGTATAGGAGTTTGGAAAAAAAATTGATGGTGCTTCGTCTTGGGAAGGAGCAGCAGCTGGACTGTTTTTTGTGGCACCTAGAGATGAATTAATTATTCCTTTCTCATACAGATTACAGTGGGGCATTGACTATACCAATAACGTATGTGAGTATGAGGCTCTCATATTAGGGTTAGAAGCTACCAGAAAATTGAAAATCGAAAATCTAATAGTTTACATTGATGAAGAATTAATTGTAAAACAGATAAGGAAACAGTATCAAGCCAAACATCCAAGACTAAGGGCATACAAAAAATGTGCTTGGGATCTGATAGAATTTTTTTTCTCATCGTTTAATATTCACCATATTCCCAGGGAAGAAAATCAACAAGCTGACTCCCTAGAGAAAGTGACTGCTACTTTTATGCCACCTATTGTCTTGAAGCTAAAGTATCACATAGAGATGAGGCATAGGCCTTCAATACCAAATAATGTTCAACATTGGCAGATCTTTGAAGATCATGAGAAGATCAAGCAGTTTATAGAAATGGTGGATGAATTTTTTGAGACACACATTGATTAGGAAAATCAGAATGACCCTACTTAGATCATGCAGGAAGATTAAGATCCTCAGAAGTTCCAGGATAAGATCGCTAACCATCGCATGTTGGTGCTGAAAAACAATCAAATTCCTAAGGGTTTGATTCCATTAGAAAGATTATTTGATCAGGACGATATACCCCTAAATTCTACCTTGCAACCTCAGCCTGAAGAGGTTTAAGATTGTGATATTGGCACTAAGGAAAACCCTAAACTGGTCAAAATATCTAAATACCTTCCACCCGAAATGAAAAATAAATATGTTGTTACTCAAACAATACACATATGTCTTCTCTTGGTCTTATGATGAACCAAAAACTTATGATACCACCATCATCGAACATAAAATCCCTTTGAAACAAGGCATCAAACCTTTCAAGCAGAAGCTCAGACAGATAAACCCTATACTCTTGCCTGTAATAGAAAGGGAAGTAAAAAATCTCCTTGACGCAAACATTATTGTTCCACTCAGGTATTTTGAGTGGGTAGCTAACTTAGTTCCAGTCAGGAAAAAGAACGGTGAAATCAAACTCGGCGTGGATTTAAAGAATCTAAACAGATCATCCCTTAAATCTAATTATCCACTCCCTAAAATGGATCACGTTATGGAAAAAGTGGTCGGAGCTAACAGAATGTCTATGATTGATGGTTTTTCAAGTTACAATCAAATTGTGGTCCACGAATATGACAAAGAAAAAAAAATGTTTACCACTCCATGGGGAACTTTCATGTACGATAAGATGTCGTTCAGTCTGATGAATGCATGGGCCACCTTCCAACGAGAAATGGACATAGCCTTTGTCGGTGAGAGATATAATTTTGTCGTTATTTATCTCGATGATTTAACTATTTTTTCTAACTCAGATGCAAAGGACTTGGTACATCTCAAATAGACGTTCGAGAAATGCAGAAAATTTGGTTTGTCACTCAACCCTAAGAAGTCCCATTTTGCAATGCTAGAAAGTAAAATTTTAGGCCACATAGTATCTAGGGAAGGAATCAAAATTGATCCCAAAAGAGTTGAAGTTATAGATACGATCAATATTTCTAGGAACAGAAAGGAAATTTAGTCTTTTCTAGGAAAAATAATTTTTTTAAGAAGATTTATTCCAAATTTCATGGAAATTGTTAAACTGATTACAGATATGATGAAAAAGGAAAACGAGGTCAAATGGATGACTGAAGCTAAAGAATCCTTCAAACGCATCAATAAAATGATAGGATAAGCACCAATGCTAGCGAATCTGCACTACATGAAGGAGTTCTTGATCTTTTCATTCACATCCAAACATACTATCGCAATCGTGGTATTATAGAATAATGATGAAGGTTTCGAGCGGCTGATAGCATTTTTCAGTAAAATCCTCAGAGACGCCATGTTGAAATATGATATACTGGAAAACAAGACATACACAATGGTGAAATTCCTCAAGGATTTCAGGACCTACGTACTACATTCCAGAATAATTGTCTACTTTCCAACCAGCTCTGTTAAATATATATTGGTTCAACCAGATAGCGATGAAAGAAGGGGTTGATGGCTAGCCAAGATCCAAGAATTCGACCTTGAGGTAAAACCGACCAAAATCATCAAGGGTCAGGGCCTAGCTAAGCTATTAGTTGAATCAAATTTCAGAGCACTTGGGATAAATCAATTGCAAACTTATGGAGACCTTCCAGATATAGAAGAATTTGACGTGCAGACACCTGCAACTCAGATCCAAGAAAAAATTTCTTCCTCAGCTTAGTATGGTGACATAGTTTCATACCTCCTGAATCTTCAGTGCCCTAGTGATATGACTCCTTCCTAGGTGAGAACATTGAAGATGCACATGGTAAAATACTGCATCATTGACAATCAATTGTATTGGAAGGACCCCCTAGGCATTTTACTAAGATGTCTAATAGAATCTGAAACGAAGAATCTTATAAATGAATTTCACGAAGGGGTGTGTGGAGGGCACCATGCCTGGAGGGAAACAACCTATAAAATCATAAGAGATGGATATTATGGCCGAAATTATTTACTGACGTAAATGTTAAAGTTAAAGCTTGTAATTCCTATCAATTATTCTCAGCCAAGCAAAAGCTTCCTGCACTACCCTTGATTCCAGTCAAGACAGAAGCTCCATTTCAACAATGGGGTCTGGATTTTATCGGAGAAATCCATCCACACTCTAGTGCACAACATAAATGGATTCTAAACTCCATAGACTATTTCACTAAATGGGTAGAGGTCATTCCGACAGGAAATGCTACAGACTCGGGGGTGATCAATTTCTTAGAAGAAAATGTTTTATCGAGATTTGACTGTCCTTGGAAGATAGTTACTGATAATGCCCAAGCCTTCAAATCCATGGAGATGGTCAGTTTTTGTCAAAAGTATAATATTGTACTAGGAAATTCCATAGCCTACTATCCTCGGGGCAACGGATTAGCCGAATCTTCAAATAAGAGCTTGATCATTATAATCAAGAAGGTGCTGACTGAAAACAAGAAAGACTGGCATGCTCATTTGAAATATGCTTTGTGGGAAAATCGAATCGGCACTAAGAAGTCAATCATAATGTCTCATTTCCAAATGGTGTACGGTACTGACATAGTCCTCCCCATAAATCTCGCTATGCCTGTGATGAATCTTTGGAAAGACTCGAAAGAAGAACCTAATGATGTTACCAGAAGAATAAACCAGTTAATTGAATTCCAACAAAATAGGTTTGAAGTGGATGAGAAAATTCAGAAGTATCAAGATAACATGAAATCCTTGTTTGATAAAAAATCTAAAGATAGAGAATTTCTCCTTGGCGACCTAGTGTTGAAGTGGGATGCTAGAAAAGAAGATGCTAGAAATCATGGCAAGTTTGATCACATCTGGTTCAGACCTTTCAATATCATGGCTTCAAAGGGAAAGAATTCATTTTTATTAGAAAACCTTGAGGCGAAGATCCTTAATGGCCCTTGTTAGCGTCGGAAGTCACTCCTAGATTGCAGCAGGAGCAGAGCCCGACACCCATAAGTTTATGTCACAATTTGTTAAAGGGGGTGATCGAATGGAAGTAAACTCAGGCAAATATCTCTCACTCAGAAAACTGGGTTGGAACAACAAGGACATGTGAGGTCTTGATCTAACTTAAGCCAGTAAATTTTCATAATGGTAAGTAAGTGAAAGGAAATAAGGGGAAAAGTCTCAGATATGAGATCCTCTCAGACTAGAGAAACTTCAAAGTAAACCTAAAACGTTGCAGAACTAATACAATCAAACATACATTATATAGTTACAACAACACCTGACTGGATCATCCATACATGGGCTTCAGATTCAGAGGAACAAGGAAAGGAGGAGGTTGGCTGCCATTAAACAAGAAATCTCAAAATATCATTGTATAACTAGAGAACCAAAGGCTTTGTTAAAGCTTTACAGTCGGGAGCTTAGCTCTACCATCCATCATTACAAAATGGTAAAATTTCCTACATATACTCAAAGCCAATCACAACAACAAAATCGAGGCTTTACATTAAAAACATTATGTTTGCATGTTCATTAGCAGACTGCACCTGCAGTCTTTGGATGGTCGTGTGCTTAAACCATACATAATTAGAATCCTGGCATCTGCAAAAGAATTGACCTGTCTCAGGTCCCTTTCTGGGCTTTCCATTTATGGTGGAGACGATGTCTAACCACCACCAACCACCTCAATAACTACTTCTTTGGGATGGAGAGCAGCCCCGATCAACTCTGCACTCAGACAACATGGAAACCTTTCTTTGATTGTTTCTCCTTGATCATCGGTCCATATTCTTTCAGGCATTCTCCCACCGGGAGATCTAGCTTATTTTCTTTCGAAATCCCTGACACCAAATCCGCGAAAGGCTTAGGAAATGCCCCGCGTACCCTGTACTCGAACGACCCTGGAGATGCTTGGGAGGATAGGTTCTTTGACAGTCTCTTGTGCTCGCTGAATGTGACCGGGCACCATGATTACATGCCCAAGCCAGAGGTCTTTCACATTTCGGCGATTTCTAATGAACAAAGGAGCGACCCTCTGTTCTCTCGGAGTCCTGGTAGCCGAAATGCCGAGACGTGTACTGTCTCCAAAGGCGCTTTACATATTTTTGGGATTCGACGATTCCAGATGCAAGGGAAAGAGTTGTCCCTTACATTTTGAAACTCTGGTAGCCAAAGTGTCGACCAGAGCCAATCACGTGCCATGCGTCCCAGGGATGGATGGCTTGGATTAATACCGAGACCATGGGCTCGACTCCTGGGCGCCTCCGGCACTTCGCACTTCGGGGATCCCATATGTAAAGGAAAAACAACCTCCCGTCTTTCGAAGTCTCGATAGCTAAAATCACAACTGAGGGACAGTCAGGTGCCACATGTTCCTCCTTGATTGGATGGCCTTGATCATTTCGGCGATACTGAGCGCTATCTCCTGCACTATACTTGGCACAACTCCATTGACTGCAACCACCCGCTAACCGACGATCTGCTCCATCGATCGATCCTCGCCGTTGAATACTGGATCACCCGTCTGCTAACATTTTAAGCCTGAAATGGAGATTTTATGCACTGCACATTGCGCTCACAGCCGTGTCCTTGGACCAAATTCATTTTTTGGGATTTTAAGCCCCACTTCTTCACAGTAAATACCACGGGCTCGAAAGGAGGGAAAACACCCCCCTTTCTTACCAGAATTAATGCTAACACCCCTATCAATGGGCGTTACCTGAAACACTTCATGCAATGATCAGATTCCAAATCGCCATTGTACATATTGGTTTAATTTTCTTTTTTTGATTTGCAATTTTCCATTTCTTTGGTAAGTTTTTAGTTTTACTATAGATAAGACCAGTCTTGTTGATTTCATAAAAATAGAAATATAAAAACAAGTAACACATGCCATTTATTTTTCTACAAAGTTTTGACATTTCTCATGTTTATTTTTAGATAGAATAATTACCGATAGTCAAGAGATAAATATGTATCAGAAACCGACAATTGTGTTTCAGAACGATTATTTTTCTCACGAAACAGGTGATAAATTAATAATGGTTTTTCTTGAGAATATGAATAAAATTCAAGGTATGAAATTCTATGCTAATTGTTGTTCAAACAAAGATGCTAAAAGAAATCTTATAAAATATAAATAAGGTTTCACTCGTGTAAAAATGGTCACTTGAGCAAAGATTAGAAAAATCCAAAACTCTGAGTCTCCGAGTCAAATGAAAATAATACGAAAGTAAAAAAGAAAAAAAAAGGAAAGAAAATAGGAATAAAAGAAGCTTGCTAATCAGGAAGTAGGTTCGAATGGAAGTAAGATCATTTTAAAAATCTTTGTCTTTTCATTCTGCTCCCATCTATCATATCTTGATTTCGCCTGGACTCAGGAAGCCTAAAAAACTAGATCTTCAAAACGAGAATAGGCAAAAAATTTATGATTCTTCTGATTTTAACTGAGAGAAAGTATGTCTAGGATAATACTGACTACTTTATCCCTTCTATCGAATTTAAGTTGATTAGTTTCACTAAAGGAAAGTCCCTGTAAATTAAAAACTCCCCGTGATAACTTCCCTGTAGGCAAAGGTGTTTTGAAGGTCAAGAGAGGATTAGCCCAGAGTAAATCAAAGTGAATTGACAGAGCTTCACTGCTAAATTATAAACAGATATCATCCCTTGTATGATGCATACAAATTGATTGACCCCACTTCAGAAATATTAAAATATAAGATGGATGGTGAAAGGAAATTCATAATCTGATTGCCCCCATCTAGTCCAAGACAAATGGTGAAAGGAAAATTGAAATTTGATTGCCCCCATTTTGTCCAAAAGAGATGATGAAAGGAAATTCATTTAAATGATTTCCCTCATCTCAGCAAAGTGCAAATTGAAGTCGTGAAAGAAATTTCAATGGGAAATGTAGATAACTTCACCGGGGTACTGAACAAGCTCGCTAGAAGTGAAGCAATGTCCATAATATCTACAAGGTTGTTATACATGTATATAATGCACTCTGGTAGCTAGTTCTCTTTTTGACAAGATTTACATTCTAAACCAACAAGGGATTCCCCCCAAACTAAATTGTTAAATTTACTCTACCTTGATGTGAACAAAATAGACCAGAGTCTGATAGCTCGGTTAAAGTTGTTTTGATTATCTTAAATAGACCTGAAATCAGTTTCAGGAAAAAGATACATATAAATGGTATAAACTTGAGATTGGTTAACGATCAAGTTTTTTTTTTTTTTTGAAAGTATTCTAAGGTACGGATGAAGTCTAATATCCTTTTGTATGTTTTCTCGAAGGTGTTTCCCAGAAACCCAATGATGACTCCATTTACCCAATAATGACACTTGGTCTACTGTTCTTCAGCGCCTCACAGGGAGACGTGATCCCCAGACGGAGCGTATGTTGGAGCACATATATTTCTGAACTTTTGAGTTTTATTTTCCTCTTTCACGAATATATAATCTTTCCCAAATCATGACTTAGAGGATAACTTTTGAACTTTAAATCCATTTCATTCCTGGTTAAATAAGAATAAGGCGCATGTAATGTTCGTCGTTAATGAAGCCTTTCATTTAATCAAATGATCCTAATATCTTCGAGGTTGTGGAGCCGCCAAATTGTTAAAGAAGTAAATCACTAAGGTTGCTTCAGAGCTTCACGCTTTGGGCATTTCAATATGTCTAAAAAATGAAAACCCCG
The DNA here is from genome assembly GCA_010110895.2 of Picea sitchensis. Classification (NCBI taxonomy): domain Eukaryota; kingdom Viridiplantae; phylum Streptophyta; class Pinopsida; order Pinales; family Pinaceae; genus Picea; species Picea sitchensis. Next base: position 43,349 of record SNQJ01S0051601.1, read on the forward strand.
AACGCTGAAATGCCAAAGTTCTTGAGGCTAATTCAAGGTTTAAATCATGATAAATTAAAACAGAAGAATGATTAATAGAAGATTAACCTCTCCGTGATTTCAATCTTCGGGAGATCCCTGCCCTCTTACATTCGAAACCTCTAAAATTCGAACTACCAAACTTTTAATAATTTTTATGATTGGTTAGAGTTAATGATTGGAATGATTATTTTTTATTTTCCATCAATGCGAAAAGTAGAATGTCGAACTGATTCGAGAGTCTGATAAACTAGGCGAAAAGACCAAATAGAGAAAAGAAAGGGCTAAATAGACAGAAAGGGAAGCTCAAACTTTCTGGAACACTAAGTCTCCGGAGTGGAATATATGACGCCACGTATCTTTTGATTTCAACAACGGAGATTCACTTTGGAACTCCGGGCTTCAGGACTTCAGTAATTCTCACTTCATTCACCCACCTTTCTTTCGAAGGAGTTATCCCCAAAGTGCAGGATCTCATGCCATGTGTCCTTTGATTTCAACGGTGGAGATTCATTTCGGAAATCCGAGCTTCGAAACTTCGGGAATTCTAGCTTCACAACATCGCAAACCTTCCGAAGCAGTTATCCTTGAAGTGCAGGATCTCATGTCACATGTCCTTTGAGTTCAACGGTCAAGATTCACTTCGGGTCTTCGAGAGTTATTTACTCAACACTACTTGCCTCCCATATAATACGATATATTCAAATACAGAGATCATCTGACAGGTGTCCCCCGCTCAGATCGACAGACAAGAATTGCATGAAGATTCCTCCACATGTGACCGAGAGTTGTGACCTCAGCTAAAACTTCGAGCGCTTATCTTACATTGTGAGATAGGACGGATTATCTCTCTCTCACCTAGATCAACGATTAAGGGACATTGCGGGGTGTAGAGTTGCATAGGACTTAATTTTGAGAGGTGGTCCCGCAATTTAAACCACGGTTTTATCTCAGGGTTATGTGTCATCACCAGATGCATTGCAAGATGAAAAGCGGGTTACCTCAAAATCAATTATCTACACCCTCGCAAAATGGAAAACCTATCATCCCTTGCCACTTGTATTTCACTCTTAATACACGTCACCTCTCAACCGATGCACCACCTCCCCATAATGAGCCCTCGTGGAGCTAGTTATCCAATCGTCATCACCATATATGACCAAGGGCTATGACCTCAATTTAAATCTGGGTTCTTATCTTACTCTCCTAAGATGAACAACCGAATCTTAATGGATCATGGAAATCAATGGCTCATGGGTGTTTGACATGCTAAAGCTACACGAGGTCAAACATCAGACAAAAAGCCCGACGTTGCAGATCAACCACCATGCGTCCTCAGGGATGGATGGTCAATATTCACTTCGGGAATATGGGATTTGGAAGTTTCAACTTATCCTTTCCCATTTTCATTCGAAGTCGTTTCTTCCAGAGTTTGTATATCCTTTCCTCATGTCCTCCTCAGATCAACGGTCGTCATCCGCGTTAGAACTCCAGCTCTGCGTAGAGACCATCCCTGAGCTCTGAATTGTCAAATATGTGGCAGTCATCGGTTTAGACCTATGGTTCTCTCATCGGTTATAACACCTAGCATCCAGCTGGGGTAGGCACTTATCACATATCTTTTCATGACATGTCAACACAGTGACGTCAGCTCCAAAGTAGCGTCATCTCCAAATGCATTTAAGACGATTCTAAAGTTGGCAGGTAGATAAACCTTAGCGGCAGCGCTGAACTTAGTTGGCACACCCAAATCACAGATCATGACCAGATCGATGGCTACATTTCATTGCAAGGACTCAGCATACTCGAACGATAAAAATCGTGAGCGATCCTGTAATTGAAACCGTGGTATCTCAAAATAGCTACGTGGCATCACCAAGCATACTGTGAGATGAAAAATAGTTTACTTCAAAACCACCTCCTCATGCCCCCGAAAAATATTGAGAAGAAAAAAAGGACATTGGAGCAACACCTGTCATCCACGTCATGTATCATGTTCTCCCTCGAGCCTGTCACGCCTTCTATATCAATTACTGCACTTACCTCCATTGCAGTTTAAATTTTTCACGAACAATTAATTTTCCTACGTCCATTATCCATCTCTTGAGGAAACATGAAAAGTTATTCATCTGATTAGACTTCTCTCTCTAAAGAAGCATTTCTCACAGCAGGTGAAGAGACAGAAGAAAATGGCAATTAAGCCCATCGATTTTCACATTGTTTATTAAGGTTGGTTGTCATTGATGTCAACCCTTGAAGAAAGACCCGCAACACAAAAGTTTGGGTAATGGACCCAAGATTGTTTGATGTAAATATGACTCATTATTGTCTTGTCATGTTTGATAAAAATTAAAGATGGATGAACTCCAAAGTGGTCCCCTTATGGTGAAATCCCTCACGGGAAGATGCTTTGCGGAGTAAGAGAACCCATGATTAATTGTGGAATAATGAGATGAAGGAAAATGGATTTGTCAGGTAAAATATCCTATATGGATAGTTCTTGTCATTCCATTTCTGGTGGTATGTGGAGCATCACATAAATCCTCACAGTAGAGAGTTATGGCCATGAGAAGTTGGAGACCCTAGGTTTGGGTAATGGACCCAAATTTGTTTGATGGATAACAATATGATTTATGATATATTTTTAGATAATACTATTCTATATGGATATTACAAGTCATTCCATTTCTGGTGGTATGTGGAATGTCACATAACTCCTCACGGTTTGAGAGTTATGGCCTTACGAAGTTGGAGGACCCTCATATGTCATCTAGAAGCCCCAAAAGGTCAAAGTAGTCAAAG
>SNQJ01S0051602.1:23927-63694 GCA_010110895.2 Picea sitchensis
ATGTACTTAATTAACTTAGCATACAATTTATTACCTCTTAAAACTTGCAACATCATTCTTAAATGTTTCTCATTTTCTCCTCTATCTTGGATTAGATGAGTATATCATCTAAGAACATCATCACAAACTTGTCTAGGTACCCCCTGGACACTCCATTCATTAAACACATAAAAAACTTTGGGGCATTTGATAGTCCAAATAGCACTACTGTGAATTCATAATGTCCATATCTTGTCCTAAATGTGGTCTTACTAATGTCTTCTTCATTTATCCTTAATTTATGGTAACCTTATCTCAATTCAATCTTGGTGTTTTTCTTACCAATCCATTCCAATTAGACAATCATTTTGAACCCAATGATATGATGTTTAAATCAACCTTTGTGTTGAGTCCACTCATGTATATCAAAGAATATTTAACCAACTCATTGATGATTCTCTCAAATCCTATGGATAATTGAAATAACCAAGATTTATTATGCTTATTTCTTTGCAAGTGAAATATTTCAATAATGTTAAAATCTATGTAACTATGGCTAGCTCCATAATCAATCAAAATTGTTATGGGATTGTTTTCAATATTACCTTCCACTTCAATCATGGGAGTTTGATATTCATATTTCTTGTGATCTAAGGATGCATAAATCCTTGGCATGTCTCCTCCCATGCCTTCCACTATTTCAGCCTCATGGTTTTTTTTGGACAGTCCTCATTCTTTCTCCTTTGTGAGGGAAGTCCCTATATAAGTGATTCCCCTCACATCCCCAACATTGAACAAGTTGATTCCTTGGCCCATTCCCAAATGAATCTACATGTTTTTCTCATTTTGGGATGCTTGCCTTGGTGATTTTCTTAGGAATTGTTTCTGAAAAAGGGTGGATTAAAACCTTTTTTCCTTTGATCCTTTTTCTCTTTCATCTTGTCATTCCAATATATTTGAAAAAATAGACTTCCTTTGATTTTCTGATAAAGGTGCCTTTCTCTCCTTATGGTCTCCTCCAACATATTGGGGTTGTCATATTGAATGTTGTCACTATAGAAGGATGGTAACCCACTTAGGAACCTTTGGATTTTGACCTTATCATCCTTGATTAAGTCAACATAATTCAATAATTCAAAGAACCTATTTTCATATTCATCCATTGTCATGGTTACCAACTTGAGTTCAAGTAACTCTTTCATTTTTATTCCATAATAATTCTCAGAAAAATATTACTCTTGGAAATATCCTTTGAAATGCCTCCATGAGATCCTCTTATCATCAAGGTTGTTGGCATGCTTGAATTGATTCCACCACATGGATTCCTTTCCTTTCAAGTGGTAGGTGAAAATTATAGCTTCTACCGAGGAGGGGTAATGATGAAGATGGAAATATTTCTTCGTTTCCAATAGTCAGGCCTCAACCTCTTCTCCTTTCCTATGCTCACCATTGAAATTTGGTGTCTTAATTTTCCTAAGTTCACCGTGCCAGATGTATTCCTTAGGCCTTCTCATTTTCCTCTGAACATGAGACACACTTTATCCCTAGTCCCAAACTTGCATGAGTCCTTCTAGTGGACTACTTTGGAGAATGATGGTTCCTTCTCATGCTTCTTGATTTCCTATCATTTCCATAATCATCCCTTTTTCTATGAGATTTTGATGCTGACACTTTTATAGCACCAACTACTTTCTTAGTACCAGAGTCCTTGTTAGCTTGATTATGAAACATGTTTAAGATCTTAAGTATCTCTTCCTAAGCCTTCATGATTCTTTCATTATAATCCTTGTATCTCTACACTTTTCTATGTAGGCTTCTCATAGTGATACACTCATGTCTATCTCTTCTTCCATTTGACTCTCTTTCAACATTTCCCATGTTGAAATGTTGACCTATAACCTATTCCTCATGGTCGTAAGATACTTGATAATATTCTATCACTCAAGTCCTCATATAAAAACTAATGTCTCTTTCTATACCTCTAATTCTTCAAGAAATGTGTATGCCATAATCACTGTTAGAAAGATGCATAGCATAAAATATTCCTTCCATTAGAATACATGTTATTTATTCATCGATTTATGAAGAAAAAATTACAACAATTCAAATATTGATTCTCTTTATGCATTCCTCTCTCAAATATCTTTCCAACAGCTATAACCATGCCTAAAACGTAATTTTGAGCGAAAAGTTACAACATTTACATGCTGCAATTTCCACCCTTTCAGTGATAAAAAAAAATATTTATTAATTTATGAGTATTTTCATTGACCAAAAAAATTTCTAGGTTAACAAATGTATTCTAGTCCTCAATACCTTTCCAATGAATATTCGTTTTCTCAAATCCAAGCTATGAGCAGAAAGTTATGGTCTGAACAAGTTTAGGTTGTTTTACCCAATTTACCCCTGCATGCTACATGTGTTTTATTTTTCTTCCTACACTTTTTCAGGTACCCATAACCAAAATTTGACTCCTTTGCTGGTTTCTATGGGTCATAATATTTCCATTGATTTCTCTTGTTCCCCAAATAGAATTCTAAAGATGGAGTTATTCCCTCTCGAAGTAAAATTGATGTTGGAATTTTACCCTCACTGTTTTGGGTGTAACGTGATCATATGAGATCCATTTTACGAACCATTTAGCTCATTGGATAGTTTTGTCTCAGTGCTTTTATTTGAGATGAAAATATAAATTTTACCTTGGTGCACTCTCATCTTCTGGATTTTGACTTGCTAAAAATATCGTTTAGGGCCTCAAAAATGCCCTCCAAGTTAATGACCTTCAAAATTCTGAAAAATCTAGAAAATTTCATACAAAATTTACAGTTTTACTTCTCTAATAACCCTTTAAATATGAACTATTTATCTCAAATAAATAGAAACAACAACCATTTATTTGACTCTATTTTCCATCAGGGATCGACACATTCCTTTAGATGCGCAAAATGTTTTTCCCAAACTTCCAATCCGACCAACTGGTGTTGGCCCAACTCCCCAACGACCGATTTGCGCAACTCTTAAATCAATCGATTCGACCATCGTCCATTAGAAATAAATAACTATCGAATTCACTTTCCCAAATCGGTCGACCTAACCATCGACCATCGACTAATTTTGTTGGATGACGTGGCATGACATGTGGATGTTGATGTGGCATGAAACATCATCCTGAGGTGTCAACCTAGGTGACATGGAATAACACGTGTATGTTGATGTGGCATGAAACATGGATGATGATGTCATCATACTCTTTCCCCCATCGGTCATCAATCGATTCTCTTGAACGACCAAACACTTTTACGAATTTTTTGATGCATCGATCATAGAAAAATTATCTTTCTCGATTCGAAATACTTCACCAAATTCGATCGAACTCTAACCACCAAATCATTTACCATCAACAAATTCTCTTGCCTGATTCGAAATACTTCGTCAAATTCGACCAACCTTGAATTTGAAATACTTCTTCAAATTCTACCAACCTCAATTCAACTGGCCTTCGACCACTGTCGCATTGACCATCGACAAATTATGTTGCTCGATTTGAAATACTTCACCAAATTTGGTCGACTTTCAACCATCTATCCATTTGCCATCAATGACTTCTCTTGGTGAAATTTAACACTTTGGAAAATTTTCAGCACTTCGCCAAACTCATCGATCTAACCACCGGTCATCGACGGATTTTGTTGTCGAACATTGCACTTAGAAAATTTTGATCACAGTCCAAGTTAATATAGACTGTCGATCTCCTTCAACTTCCAAAATTTGAAATTGAATCTCGATTGTTGATTTGATCAACCTTCCAAATGTTTGAACCTTTATGAATTTTTAAATTTATCAAGGAGAATCTAGACAATTGATATTGAGATCAAACACAATCTCGGTCATTGTTGGACATGTAGTTTTAGATACCATTTTGAGGAAAATAATAAGTATGGAGAAAATATTCAACATAAGAGGAAATGGGAGAAGATAGGGTCAAAGCACGTAGTAAAAACACACTCAGCATAAGATAAAGAAAATCAAGAAAATCAAGAAGACCAAGAAGATAAAGCAAGGAGGGAAAGTAGGTGCAAAAGGAGGAAAAATCCAACTGAGTAAAGAATTGTAACTAACTCATGATGAGTTGTCATAGGATTTTGAGCCTTAATCTCCTTTATAAATATGTAATGGGTTGGGAATATTAAGGGTTGTTTATATTGTTTTTTTTGTGGTTGGATAGTGTAGTTGGTTGTGTCTCTCTCTATCTCTCTCTCAAGTATGTCTAGTCCAATCTGATGAGTATTAGGAGAGAAAATAGACTGAGATGAAGAGATCTTGCATATGATAATTAGAAGAGTGAACTGGGGGAATATTGTACTGTAGAGGCTAGGTGGGATGGGAATTGATTATGATGTATCCATTGTAGTGTAGGTAACAAGTTTGACTTTTGTCCTAAAGAATAATAATAAAGAAGCAAGAAATTATGGACATACTCCAAGGTTGTGTGAACGACGTTAAAGCTTTTGTTGGATATCTTTTTCTTCCTCACAAAGTTAGCTTCTTATTCATCTGAGAAGTGTTCTGATGAATCATGATCTTGAGATGTTGATGATTTGAATGATGCCTTGAAGACTCTATCCTTTAGATCCAATTGTTATTTCCTAGTTCTCATCTCTTAAGTGGTTAGAATTCCATGGAGCCTATTTATAATCAGTTTATCTAGTTAATGCATTTCTTTTATAGATGAGAACTTTGCATCAAGTCTCGAGGGAAGACATATTTTTTCCATGTTGGTATTCTTTTACTTCCTCTTAGGTTGAGCCAGGTTCAAAGCTCAATCTCACCCGAGATAGCTTCTATGGGGGACTACAATACTCAGGTGTTTGTAGTCTAGGAATGAGTGGGGATCTATGATTGTGATCTTTCTTCCTTATGCATTATCCTTTTTAATGCTTCAATTACTTCTATCATTTAGTAATATTTAAACCTATGCATGCATATTGATAAAGAAACTTTAACCATTCATTCTTAAGCTAATGATCAACAGAAAGTAAACATTCATTAACAATTACACATAACACAAGTTTTACCATGGTTCACCCCCTCCCGGGGCTATGTCCATAAAGATATATATTATCTTCTCTTTTATTTATTCTTCTACAAAACATTGTGTTGCACGCATTACATCTTCAGTAATACTATCAAGATTGAGAGTAAGAACCCTATGTTAGGCTCACTAGATCACACCAGGATCCTCAGCCAGTGACCCAACCCTAAAATACTACATTACTTGACTCTTCTACAAGACTTATTACAATAAAGAAGCCACAATTTCATAATAATAAACTCTCTTTCTTATCCCTCTCTTTCTATCCCTTCCCAGGACCTTTTAGGTCCTTATTTATATTATTTTATCATCTTATAACTATTATGATCTTTTCAAAAACCTTAACCCTATCTTAGTTAGGCTTGACTACCTACACACCACATTTATTTTCCTCTTTCATGTTGTTTTTCCTTATTTTATTGCATGCTTATTCCTTTCCACCTATTGCGTGTGCTCCAAAATTAGGTCTTCCTTTCCAAAAATAGGTCTCTCCAAAAACAGATCCTTCAAAAATAGGCTTGCTCCCAAAATAGAGTTCATTCTAAAAATAAGCATGCACCTAGAAAGCCCCCAACACTGACATGTGGATCGTCCTGAGATACTTAGGTAGTGCGTGCTCCCTATACGTCCTTTTCCAAACTGTGGAAATTCTCTACAAGTTTCTTTCCTTTTTCCCTCATCTGCAAAGCTTTATCTGTTAGTGCCTTGAATTTCTATGCTATTATCTCTTCCTGTAGTAATGTCCTGCCTTCTGAATGTGCATGTCCCATGCTCATCATTTCTTCCTTCAGTTGTGCAATCATTTGTGTTGCTTGTTCCTGGAGGGGATCCAATTGATCTTGTCTTTCTTACTTATTCATCCGTGTTGTCTTTAAATCTATCTGCAAAGTCTTCAATTCTTGGGTTCCCTTCAAGCACTCTGTGATATTCATTATTTTCTATCATTTCTTTAAATCTTGTATTTAAGCATTGATTTTCTCCTCTTCTTGGTCCAACTATTGGAACTTTTCATCCTCTTCTAAAACGTTCCAAATATGTGTGGTTCTATTGAACAACTCTGCGAATTCCCTCATTTATTTTTCCATCTCCGTTATGTGGAGTGCATATTTGTGTTCTCTTTATTCTCGAACCTCAATAGGAGTCATGAGATTACGGTTCTCTTTTATCTTCTTGATTTCTTTCCTATATCCCTCAATCATCCATGAAATAATTTTGATATTTTCTTATGTGCTCTTCTTGGGAGCTTGCGCACTATTTGGTATGTGGTCATATACAACTATTAGCCCCTACTCTAGCTTATCAGTGCATTATTTCTCTTCCTGATTCTTTGAGGTCAGTTGGTCGCATGCGATTTGTAACATTCCGGCGACTCCCCTACCCACCTCTAATTTATTCGAATCCATGCGGGCTCTAGATTCCACTTCTTGAATTATAATGGCCTCGAGTCTGTATAATTCCTTGGTGGGTATCTATGCCATGGCTACTTCAAATTGCTAAATTCCCCCCATGTTTTTTTGCAGAGTCTCTTGATCCATTTTGATCATTTGGCGGGTGACTATGAATGTGTCCCTTCCTTTCAGTACCAATTGTATTTTCTCCTCTCCTTCTTTCTATGCAGGGGGGCATTGTGACTTTTCATGTCACTACGTTGTGGCCTATGGTACTGCTTGAATCCACAATTGTTGTAGAGTTTCATGGATTTCTATGAGATTTTCCATGATCTATTCTCTTTGTGCCTCTGCAATATGGACCACCTATTTCCCCTTGTATTGGATCTTTTACATGATGAATTCAACATCATCTTCTGTCAGGGTGATGACTAGGTCTTCGTTGGTATACTTCCTCTTTTTTCACGTCTCTTCTACTTGCACTGTCTTGTTTTTCATCTATTAGGGTTGCACCCCAGTCATTGTAACTTTTTCCCTTTCTTTGCCAACCTGTGATGTGTCCCCCTTTCTGGCATCCTTCTCGATGTTTGTATTGGGCATTGTTATTTTCCTCCTTGTTCTTTTGGGAACTACACTTATTTCCGACAGTTGATTCCACACTACAACGTTTCTAGTGTTATCATTTGGGTTATCTGTTTTTGTTGAAGAACCTGATTCATTATTTTCCTTGGGCTTGGTGGATTGTGCCTTGATTGAATTTGTTGTTGGTTTTTCTATTGGTTTCTTCCATTGCATTGTACAATATCTAATTATCTAGTCAATTTCCTCCTTTGTGATGCACCATTGCATCTCCAACCATGCCTTATTTGGGTCCCTTGTGTACTGGATCCACATGTGATGCCTGAATGACTTGAACCTAGTAATCCCTTTAGTTTCTTGGACTACCTCCAAAGGAATGCACCACATATTGGTTGTGCATTGTTGTATTTCTTCTAGAAACATTGCAAATACTGTGTTATTTGTTTGTTGATTTTTATTGTCCTTGGCCTTCCAGAGGGACTTATATCTAGATGCATAACACTTTCATTTTCTATCTAGGAAGGATGATAAATTTGGCTCCTTCCACCCTTCCAGGGCTATAATAATGATGAGCCAAGAGTAATGCAACTCGGTTCCATTATCCTGCGCATCTATGCAATCCACCAAAAATTGGTTTAGCAGGTACGATGCCCAAGTGAACATCACTCGTTTTGTGCACTGTGTGGCTACTAGGATGACTCCTGCTAGAGCTTATTCTTTCCTACATTTACTCATCATATTGCAAGCCATAATATTGTTGGGGAACCTTGTTTCATTTTCATTAATGTCTTTGAGAAAAATTCCCTGTTTTCTCTTACTGGTGCCAAATTGTTCTTTTACCAGCTTGGTGATTTCCTTCTTGCACGCCTTTTTGTCTAAGTACTCCTCTAGCTATGCACCAACTATAGTTAATCCTATAATATTGACGATCAACGCCACATCTAGTTGTACTTTCCTATCCATCCAAAGGATGTTTCCATGTACCCATGCTAATAACTATTTGACGCACAACCCCACTTTTTTACCACACCCGAAGTGTAGTATATCCAAGATGTTCATTATTCTCGAATTGTATAGCCCCATTATCCATTGTGCGAGATCCATTATAGGTTTTCCTAGGGGTCCAATTTCCCCTATGCTTGCTAAATAGGCTTATTCATCCAAATATGGGAATTTGGTCGCATCGCGCACATCGTGGTATGAATACTTCATTTTAGGTACTTTTCCTAGCATGTCGTCCACAATGACCATTGCATCTAGGAGGTATGGAAGTGTGATGTATGTGGCATCCTGCGCCTTTATTTTCTTCTTGACAACAGATGGTCATGCCTCTGTTTTTTTGCATCCTCTTCTTCACTCTTAGAGTCTTTTTGGTTGGTGATGTCATCAACCAACACTTATTCTACGTCATGACCCTGTTGTTGACCCATCATTTCATCATATTTAGCAGTTGTTTCAGGATTAGGGTTCAAAATCCCATTTCATGTCTTGGAACTCTGCCCTACCTCCCCTTGCCGCATTTTTTATGTTTCTTCCTCAACCCTTGTTAGGCTAATTGATTATGTGTATGAAGTAGTGAAATATTAAATATTGTCCACGTTCTCGACCTCCCTCATCCTTTCATTCTGCCTTTGGCCCTGTCGAGTCACCCATACATACTATCGTGGAGCACCAAACTTTGGTGGTGTCATGTTTTATCTAATTCACACACTTTCTCACTTCTTCATACAATTCTAGCTATGGAATGCACTTTTATCTTTCTATATGCTCAAAAATCATACGTGTTGAACTAACACGTTATTTATGCACTTCATAGACCCAACAATAATTTGTTTTCACTTTTTTCGTGCATTTTCACTGAGTGAAGTTTTTTCTGCGTGTTGTCTTCCGATGTTTTTGCATTAATTGTTACACGTGACCTTTTTCTCTCACATTCTTGTTGTTCAATCAACTTCTCCCTCTTTTTGTGTTTTCTTATTTTTCTATTTTTGTGTTCCTTTTTTCTTCTTTTTCCACTTTTTATGTCTTTTTATCCATTTTATCTCCTAATATCTACTATAGTATAGTATATACATGACTTTCTTACTGCGTTGTAACTTTTAAGAGTTAGTAGGTCGATTGTTCATATAGAGTTTCAGTCGAATATCATTGATCATGCCTTTTAGTTTTGTTCCTCCCAAATCCTTTAGTTGCATAGATACCCCATCTATGATAGTATTTACTTCGTATGGACCTAGACAATGTATTCTAAACTTACCAAGGTGTTGCAAAAATTTGTTGTCATAGAGAAGAACTAGGTCTCCCTCAAATATTTTATTTTTAATATGTTTGTCATGTGAGGTTTTGTCCCTTGCTTTTTGTACTTTCTCATGAAATCCTGCTAGAATCATATCCTCTTCCATTTCCATTAGTTGGATTAGCCTCTCCTGTATTGCGCCTCTTTATGTCATGTTGTTAATTGTTGCTATGCGCAGACTGGGTACCAGAAATTATAATGGCACCATTGCTTCCTATCCATACACCACTCTGAATGGTGTTTGTCTTGTCAAATTCTTGCATGTGGTCATGTATGCCCATAATACTGCTGGTATTTTCATGTCCCAATCATCCATGTTCATATTGTAGATCTTAGTCAATGGATTTTGCAAAATCTTATTAAAAGATTCTATTGTTCCACTTGCCTAAGGATGATATGGTGTACTCTTCTAGTGATATACTTCAAACTCCTCAGTCATAGACTTTATGGTATTATTAATAAAATGAGTTCCTTGGTCACTTATCAATATCCTAGGACATCTAAATATGGTGATCACTTCCTCAAATCATAAGTTTTTTGTTGTCTCTACACTACAATATTTGACTGGTGTTTCTTCTTCCAATCTCGTTAAGTATTCAGTCGCAGTAATAGTATATCTATCTCTTGACCTTTTTTCTGGTGGATTAATATATCCAAAAAAGTATATTTCCCATTTTTTAAATACCTACATAGTTATTTGTGGTATTAGGGCCATCTCATCCCTTATGTTGGGTTTTCCAACCCTCTGACAAACATAACAGTTTGGGAAATATTCCTTGGCATCTTTATGGACTGTTAGCCACCATAATATTTCATACAATACCTTCTGCATGGTGGCTTTACCTGTATAGTTTCCTCTAGCTATACCTTCATGAGATTCTGCCAAAATTTTGGGTTGTTCATGTTCAAATACACACCTTCTCAAAATGATATTTGCGCCCATCTTGTATAAATCATGTGCAATGAGTTGATAGTCTCCAACTCTGACTACCAAGTTTTTATTCTACACAGTGCTAAAGTCTTCTGGCCCAACCTCTGTACTTATGTATTCAATAACATCAATGAAGTATTCATCATCAACCTGTACTGATATAACTATGCATCAGGGAAGTTATCTTCCAAATTAGTAGGTTCTTCTCCATTGGTTACCCTTGACTGGTGATCAAGTCCTTCATTCAACTTCCTTGGTTTGACTATCACTTTGAAATCAAATTCTTGGAATAATAATAGCCATCTACAGATCCTCCACCCCCCCCCCAACAATGGCTTGTTGACTAGATATTTCAGGGCATAATAGTCTATGAACATTTTAAAGCGTTTACCCTGTAAATAGTGTATGAATTTATAAGTCCATATACCATGGAAAGGCCTTGTCTTTATGTGGTGTTGTAATTCTGCTCAGATTCTCACAACTTTATGCTTGCAGAGGCTATAGGATGGTTTGCATCCCCTGCTCCTTCCTGCACCATAATTTCTCCAAGTGTTATAGTTGATGCATCTACGTGCACATGAAATGTCTTTTCCTAGTCTAGAAATACTACTATAGGTGTTTTCACCATCTTTTCCTTTAGAGTGTCCAATCCTTGCTAACAGTCATCATTCCATTGAAATATGGTGTCCTTCTTTAACAATTTTTCCATTGGTGTAGTAAACTGCGCATATCCCTTTATAAAATTCCTGTAATAGCATGTATGTCCCAGTGTTTCTCTTAACCGATGCATTGACTTTGGTCGTGGCAAATTTACAATGACTGCAATCTTAACAGGGTCAACTAGTAAACCTTGTTTACACACTATATGTCACAACAATATCCCAAAAGGTGTATTAAAAATGTATTTCTTTATGTTTAATGATATCTGACATTGCATGCATATTTCCAACATTAGTATCAACACTTCTTCATGGTCCTTTAGAAGACTATATATAGTCAAGTCATCCAGATATACTTCTAGAAACTACTGTATGAATTCCTTAAAAGCATCTATGACCAATCATGAAAAGATGGTTGGTGCATGATTTAGTCCAAAGGGCATAACTGTATATTGGTAGGACCCCCATTATGTAGAAAAATAAATCTTATACCTATCCTATAGAGCTATTTTGATTTGATGGTATCCTGAGAATCCATCTACGAATGAATATGCTTCCCGGCCTCCAAAATTTTCTAATACTTTATCTGTAAAAGGGGTGGGGAAAAGGTAATGTAAGAAAGAATCATTGATTTTACTCAGATATACATAGATCCTTTTCCCCCCTTTCTTATTTTCTTGTAATACCATGGGACTGATCCATTCATGTTCCTCTATTTGTTCTATAATACCAGCTTCCAACATTCATTCAATTTTTTCTTTCACTTTCTTCTTATATATTGGTTTAATTCTGTAAGGTCTCTATCTGATAGGTCTAGCCTCACATTTGAGGGTTATCTTCATCTCACTTATATCTCCTTCTATGCCTTTCATCTATGTAAAGGTTTTTGGAAACACGTTACTATATCTGCACAATAACTCTGTTATTCTTTCTAATGTTTTCTCATCCCAATAGTCTCCAATACTTGCCATTTTAGGATTTTCATTTGTCTCAATGTTGACTTTCTTAACATTTCAGTGCAACAAATACTTCTTACTCCATAGATAGGCCTTCCATATCTCTCCTTCAATATTCATAATATGTATGTTGCACAGGTCATCTTCATCTAGTGCTTAATTTTTGACATGATAGCATCATAGTAAGTCTTTAACTATGTTTATGTTCTGTTGTTGATATTATGTCATGATTTCAACCTCTGGTTCATCAAAAAATATCTTTCCCAGTATTAGTTTTATCACTGAATCAATGTTGGGGTTCTCATGTTCAAATGAAAAGGTTACTACAAAATTTTTCTATAATTATGTCCATTTTGTAGTGCCTCTACGCATCTCCTGGTCTATGTACCAGTTCCCTAGGATACCTTCCAATGTATGGATAAAGTGATGAGGCCATTCCTCTAGTGGTGTCATCCTCCACCGTGTTCTTCACTTCTCCAAGTGTTCAACTGGTGTGTCTTTCCCATCATACTTCTTGACTCTATTGATCCTCGGTTCTGCTCCAAATCTAGTGCGCAGTAGTCATTTACACTCATATCGATCCTCAATTGTTTCTTTATTATCACCCCACCATATTGCAGATGTTTCCTTGAGTGAAATATCTAGGGATAAGATTTTTTTATTTTCTAACACTTCCTCTTCATATTTTGTCAAGAATTCCTCTAATTCATTTAGCCCATGAAAAATGGGAGGTTCTCTTATCTCTTTACCAACCCATCTTACTATGTGGTCTATTCTTGCGCACCTCCTTGTGGAAACTTCATGTAATCATTATTGTCAATCCTCCAAACCCATGTATGAGTCAGAAGAACATAATTTAATGATTCTCCAACTGAGTACCCCATTTTTTGTTGGGTTAACATAGTCCTCTTCTTGCATGGTGGTTCGGTACAACTAGTTTATTTCTTCTAGATCCAAACAAGTGGCCTCTACAAACCTTTCTCCTTCTGAAGGATACACTGGTGCAATGACTCTATATTCTTCTGATTCAAAAGTCATTTTTCTTTTCTTTAGTCTGATTATATCCTATTTATCAAACTACCAATCCAATCCAAGTAATGTTGAGAATGGTTTTATGCCATCTACTATCTTTATCACTTCAAAATATGCCTTAGTGTGCACTCCATCCAAATCTATTGTCAGACCTTTAAGACTTCCAATTGGTAACACTTTGTGTTGATTTTCTAGTTTCAAATGGACATGTGAATATCCTATTGTGGGTTCTCCCATACACTTCGATGTCTTCTTAGGTAAGAAATTTACTTCAGAGCCTAAGTCCAGTATAATATCTCCCATGTTGAAATCCCCAATATCAACATTTAGTCTAAGTTCTATGTTTGTTCTTGTTCTTGTATGGAGATGATTTATTGTTTTTTGTTCTAACTTCCCTTCTACCTCTGTGTTTCATCTTTCTAGCAAATTTGTAAGAATTTAACAAATGATGGATAATTCAATAACATAACATAGGATTGCAAAAAATTATTTATGGAACTTAATTTCTCTAAAGGTTGTCCTTCACTGGTATAGTCGATTGAGGATGGCATATCGTACATTGGAGGGTTCTAAGTTTTTTGTGTGACTAATGTAGATGCAATGTTCTTCTTGATAAAATCTTGTCTGGCCTTCTTAAATGTTTCCTTTTCTTTCTATCCATCAAACTACTTCTATGGCTCAATATTCTTCTTAACCCATTGGTGTTGCGTTGGATCTTTTTTTGATGTGTCAGCTCCTGTTTGGATCATCCTCGAGTAAATATATTAATATTTCTCCCATCATCCCTGGCTTCTATAGAAATCCACTAGACATTTTGGTAGTTTTGGTTCCTTTTTTCCTGAATCTTTTCGAAGAGTGTTCGACAATATTTTGTGACATGGTATGTTGTGCAAAAATACACACATGTCATTGGTGGAAGTTGAAAATACCTTGCATAATGTCCTGGTTGTTGGAATTTGTTGCACACTATTGGTTATATGCCTCATCCTCCACCTCTGTATCCACCTCAATATCCTCATGGTACATTGTACTAAGGTACCTAGTTATACTACACGGGGTTATACTATGGTTGTGAATTATTGTATTGCAGTTGTGCATTGTTGTATTATTGTTGTGCATTGTTGTATGGTGGTTGTGCCTGGATGAATTGGAATGAAACTTGTCCTATCATAATTTCTTCTTGCACCCTGTAAGTATTTGAAGTTATTTCTCTCATCTTTTCCATCGTTTTGCAATCCTTGTCATCATGACCCACTGATTTGTAAAAATTGCAATATGAACTTTTGGGTATTGTTTTTTATTTCTGCATCATTGGGAAATGATATGGATCATTCCCATGTGTTTTACAAATATCGCACCATGGTCCTCCTGTTGGAAAAGGGTTTGGTACTCTTGTTTCCATATACTGCACAAAAGTTGGACATTCGTTCTTATGGTGTCCTTTTGTCCTGCATAGCGTACACCAAACAACTTCACTTTTCTCTTTACCCTTATTCTAGTTAATTTGAAATATTATATTCTTCAAATCCTCCTTCATATCTTTTATTGTTGGATTTTTCTATTGATATTGGTTCTCGTCTAGTTGTAAATCTTCTTGCAGAGCCTTGCCTTGAGTTTGGAAATCATGTTGTATTAACGAGTATTTCAAGTTTGGTAATAGTGAGTTCACAAATAAATTCCTATGTAACATGTCCATAATTTCATATTTCAAATTACCTTTCAGATGTTTGAACTTTTGATCAATATCCCAAACAAACTCACCTGGTTTCTACATGATTTTAATCATTTCATTCATGTATTGATCATATGAGTTGGGATTTCGAAATTGGTTTACGAGTAGTTTTTTCACATTCGTGATAGTCTTGGTACTCCCTGTGGATTATTTACATCTAGACTCATGTACCACTCCAGTCCATGGTCTCTTAGCATGATATCTAATTGTGCAAGCTTTGTATCCTCATCTGTGATCTTGTTTTCTTCCCAAATCTTCTCACAGATGAATAAGTGCTTTTTAGGGTCCTTTGATGCCTCTCCCCAAAACTATGGTAATATGATCGTCGGGTCATGTCCTTCCATTTTGAACTATGTTGAACTACTTCCTCTGTGCAGTGTAAAAAATTGACTATTACTTCCTCAACTTTCTCCCCTAGTTAATTTTCCTTGATTGGATCCTTTTCCTATTGCTTTTATTTCACTAAAATGTGGTTCTCTAAATGCTGGTCTTTTGTCTAGTGCATTAGTCATACATGGGGTTGTAGGTTCCACACTGACAGTGATCTAGATTGGATTTCTACCTTTTGTTCATGACCCTATACCTCATGTTTTCCTTGCATATGTTGTGCGCAATATTTACTCAATTTTTTCCATAGACCAGACATCCTCTACCTCTTCTTCATCACTTTCCATGCCCTCTCTTTTGGCTATGTCTCTCTTCTTGTTATTCATTTTATATTGTTAGGGTATTCCACTGCGCATCTTTTTAGATTTTTCCATTATAGTCTTTATCTATTCTTATTCCATCATGATTGGCTCTGTGGACTCCTTCTTCTTTCCCTTATCCATCTCCTCTTACATATATCAACCTCATGTCAATGCTTCCCCACTTCCCCCCTTCCCCTATGCACGTAGGGAAGTTTAGTTGTCTGATTCCATGGTGATCACACTGTTGTCATACAATAAAATATTGATTGAAGTGTACAACGATCCGATGTACCTACCTCTGGGTCCTTTTAGAAAATATTTCTCTGTTGTAGTGTAGGACTTTGTGGTATCTACTGCAAATTCAGTGATAAACCCTGCAACAATACTATATAACCATAAATATATTGTGCACATAAATTTGTTATTAAATTGTTGTAATTGCATGATCTCCACAGGATTCCAATCCAGTTGTATGATTATATTTGTAGGTTGGTTTTCCTTTAAACTCAAAAACCATTCCTGGAAAAAAATGTGGGAAATCACAAAAAAATACCTCATGCAAGTCGCTAAACACGTATTTGTTGATATATTTGCATGATGTTAACTTAGGGTTTCTGTTTTTCTTCTACACAAACTCAAGTTCATTTTTTTTCAACCATATTTCAATCTCCACCTTCGTTGGATTCCATGGCCTGAACATTCCCTTCTATACTCTCATCCTCCATGTGTTTCTTTCACAGATCCCTTCCACTCAATACTGTGTAGTTCCATCCTGATACAAAACCATTTGTTGGTCTTATTTTACTTCTTCTTGGGCTGACCCAGGTTCGGAGCTCAACACATTTCCAGCAAAACCCTTAAAAACTATCATCCCTCCTAGTAAACTAGAAGGCAACACTACACATAGGGTGCACTGCACAGTCTAACCCGAGATAAATTCTATGGGGGACTACAATACTTAGGTGTTTGTAGTGTAGGAATGAGTTGGGATATGTGATTGTGTTCTTTCTTCCTTATGGATTATCCTTGTTAATCCTTCAATTACTTCTATGATTTATTAATATTTAAACCTATGCATGCATGATGATAAATCTGTTTCAACCATTCATTATTAAGCTAATGATCAACATAAAGAAAACATTCATTAAAAATTACACATAACACAAGGTTTACTGTGGTTCAACTCTTAGGCTATATCCACAAAGATATGGCTTCTCTTCTCTTTTATTTATTCTTCTACAAAATCTTGTGTTGTGCGCATTACATATTTAGTAATACAATCAATATTGAGAGTAAG
Source organism: Picea sitchensis (assembly GCA_010110895.2). Classification (NCBI taxonomy): domain Eukaryota; kingdom Viridiplantae; phylum Streptophyta; class Pinopsida; order Pinales; family Pinaceae; genus Picea; species Picea sitchensis. The sequence goes on from SNQJ01S0051602.1 coordinate 40,558, forward strand.
AAACCTCTGTGAGGCTGACTAGATCACACCAGGATCGTCATGTTGTGACCCAACCCTCAAATATTACCTTGTTCGACTCTTCTACAAGACTTATTATAATCAACAACCCACAATTTCATAATAATCAACCCTCTAGGTTATCGTTCTCTATCTATCCCTTTCCTAGACCTCCTAGGTCTTTATTTATACTATTTTATTGTCTTATATTTGTTACAATATTGTAAAAAACAATAACCCTATCATGGTTAGGCTTGTCTTCCTACGCACCATGTTGTTTTTCCTTCTTTTTCTCCATGTTTTTTTCTTTCCACCTATTGCATGTGCTCCAAAATTAGGTCTTCCTTTCCAAAAATAGGTCTTTACCAAAACAAATCCTTCTCAAAAAATAGGCCTACACCCAAAATCGACTTCCTTCTCAAAAAAGGTTTGCGCCCAACATACCTTTTGAAGTACCTTAGCCTCTTTAATTTCCTCTCCTATCCCTTTTGTGGTGGTTACAACCCAATCCACTCTGAAAAAGAAACCTACAATATTTCCATATTCACTCATCCTTAGGATTTCAAACTCCATTATGTGAGATTGAATTTTGGCCAACTTTACTATCTCATCTCATTCATAATTGTTTGCTATTTTCTCCCATATTTCCTTTGTGGATTCCAACTGCATCACTTTAACAAATTATATTTTTTGCAAGTCCTCCTTGGATATCATTGATAGATTTTTCATTACTATAGTAATGTTTCTTACCAGCTTCATCAATTGGAAGAGTAGTTGGGATTTTAGAATCATATACCACACTCTGCTAGACTTTCATACCAAGAAACATCAAGTAGGTTTCCATTTTGATTTTCCAAAATGAAAAATTTGTTCCATTGAACAGAGGAGTTTTGGTTGAAAAATAATCTGGACTAGCCATACATTTTATGTGACATTCCTTCCAACTATTAGAATGTTATTGAATGAACCTATATCTGATATCATTTCTAGATACTCATAACAATACTGAGAGGGGGAGGTGAATTAGTATTTTATTAAAAATTTATTTTTTTCTTTCTTTTCAACCATTTAAGATATTTAGTGGTGCACGCTTAATGACAAATACATGAAAAAATAAAAACAACACAGTAGATAGAGTACACCAGGATTTTTTATGTGGAAACCCAATGTGAGAGAAAACCACAAAACATCTTCTTTATGTTCTTATGCAACCACCAACTTACAAATTATAAATTTCCAGCTCAACAAAAACCCACATGTTGCAGATAGTGAGGTCAACAACTCTCTCAAACACCAACTTTTCCCAGATAATGAGGACACCAATCCTCTTAGGCACCAACCTATTGCAAAAATTATGACTCCAATTCTCAGTGAGATTTGCCTCACCCTAGCACCACCTTGCCACCCTAAGTTCAAAAAAAAAATATGTTACATTACTAAATCTTTCAACACAAACTGACAAATTAACATTTTTGTTCCTTTGAATATTTTTTTTTGTTTGCTAGTTTGTCCATGACCTGTGGGACAAGAATGTGGCTTGAGAAACCACAACTCTGGGGCATCTATGCATAAAAATCACTTGGGGATTGCTCTTGGCCTGAGCCACACCAACCCTTAACATGGTTGAATTTTTTGTCCCCATAGGTTTCGAACCGATGACTTTAACATCATGGAGTGACTTAACAACACACTTCATCACCAACTGTACTACACCTCAGGTTTTGTTCCTTTAAATAATTATTGAAGCTTATTTTCTCTCAATTTTTCATGCTTGCACGATCAAAGCGCATCCATATTTATAGCATTTTTTATGAGTTCAACTTCTTGTGTGTGGATGTGTAATGGTTAAATTGTTGACAAAATCTTGACCACATCAAAATCTTGTCAGATATAATTTTTTCTAAATAAAGTATGTGGATGCATGAAAGTTACAATATGGACAAACTTTGACCTCATCAAAATATTTTCAGCTACAATTTTGTATAAATAAATTATGTGGAGGCATAATGGTAACATTGTGGACAAACTTTGACTATATCAAATAGACCAAATATTTCTATGAATGATCTATATATCATCATATCACCTTCTAAAGAATGAAAAAACAATTACATTCTGGTATTCAAAGAACACACTGATAAAATAGAATGAGATCACAAGATTTCAAGTCTTAAATTTGTCACACTTTTCCTACAACACACTCACCCAGTCACTTCACAAGACTGAGAGCACGCCTTGATGTCTATTTTACTTGACTACTGAAATTCTACGGTTTATGTTGCAATATACTAAGTTGTTTGTCACACTAGACATTTCTCCTCATACTTCACATGTTTTTCTTCACACTGACTTGAAGAATATTGCAATTGTTTCCCATCCTTTATTGTACTGCAGCAAAAACATCTGTCGAACCACATAAACAATTGTCATAGTCTACTCTGTTTCCTTTCTCTCCATCCGATAATGTCTTTTATCAAGTTGTATCCATTGATATTCTTTTATTCTATTGATCCTTTTCAGTATAGTTTATCCTTTCATCCTTTGATCCTTCTTCACGTTGCCCTATTACTTCCTATGTTTGTCACTCTTTTCTTTCCTTCCTTTCATTACTTCCTCTATCTATCACTCTTTTGTTTTCATCCTTTCATTACTTCCTCTATTTTTCTTGCTTCTATTTTCATCTTTTAATTACTTCCTTTGTCGGTGTGCCATACTTTGTTCCATACCGTTTTGCACCATTTATCCTTTTCTGCACAATTAATTCTTTCAGCCTTCAATCCTTCTATGTACTTTTATTTTCATTCTTTCACAATCTCCTATGTTTGTTATTGCGCTATAATTGACATCAATGAAAACATATGCACAAAAATGAATGTGGTCCGCGAATTAGTCAAGCTGAAAGTAATGACCAACCACTCAAAAAGACCTTCTTTAGAATTGAAAGTGTAAATTTTAACCTTCTACACTATTTTACTCCAAATAAGTTTTCAATAAAAGAACATAAAAGATATAATGGAAAATACACACATTACATAGAGAGTTTTCCCCTCGAAACCAAAACCAGGAAAACCAAGATATTTTATATTTATTCATAGTGATACAATGTTTACAATACAATATACATATAGGAGCCAACGACATCCAAAACCATAACCCAATAACATGGATTAGTCAACAACCCTAATTTCTTAACCAGAAATAGAAAACCATAAAAAAAAACCATGTGTCGAAAAAGCATCGACCAATGGACATGAAAATTGAGGTGACATGGAAAACGAGGAAAAAATGTGACAAGTTTCGCACCACCCCCATGCAACCCCCCTGCATGCCCAACACAACGTAGCTAACACTACAACTAGTCATGCAAAGAATATAATACATACCCAACATTATCCCACTTGTTTTTTTCTTTGCATACAAGGGGTTATAGGGATACACAATCAATAATCCAGGGTATCAATGCCCATGGATCCTCTACACCAAGAGAGCTTCTCAATGCTCAAAGATTTTGTTAATGAATCTGAAACATTCCTCTAAGTGCCCACCTTCATCAACAACACTCTCTTTTCTTCAACCATGTCTCTCAGCAGTGCGCAAAAGGAACAATTCTAAGTTGGGCACTATATCTACTCAATTTATTCCTGAAACACCATAGAGATGCACAGGATAATAGAATGAAGTTCCACTATTACTGCTTCTTGATTTTGATATCTTTGGAGGCATGGTAAGAACCAAAGTATTTAGTTTTTTGTGGTATAAGAGGAAAGTGTGGCACAACAAGATATGAAAACATACGACACAACACAGATACCAAGAAGAGAAAATCCAACTCAAGCAATTTTGGAAATACATTTAGGAGATGAAGGAGAAAATTGTATATACATGGAGAATTTCACCTGAAGTGGTGAAGGAGAATGAGGGGATAGCCAAGTTTAAGGCATATAGGAATAACATAAGGATACAATCCAGAATACCCTAAGAAGACATGGCTAATGATGCAGTATTGAATAAAACTAGAAGAATTCCAATGGGTACTAGTAGAATGTCTAGATCAATGGAAGGTGCGAGTAGTAGTCAAGAAAGGAGAAAAGGGAAAAGAATAGGAAGAAGTTGGCACATCACATAAGTATAGTATCCCAACAGAAAATACTAGAAAATTAACATAGTGCACCAAATCAAAATTCATTGGTACAATATAAAAGAAGCCAAGGAAGAAGGAAATGATACCAAAAGGCTCAATACTAAAGACTGAGGGTGCAAAAAGTAAAGACACCAAGTCAATAATCAGAATAGATGAGACATAAAGGCATCCTTTATTTCATTCAAATTCATCAAAGAACAATTCTCTTTACAAAATTTCCTAAGGAAGTTTTGGACCAAACTCAAACATAGACGTCCCCATTGAAACATACAAAAGGACTTCTGACAAAAAGTAAAAAACCTGAACTTGAAAAGATGGATCAACTTGCCACAAATTGTTGCCCACTTGACTTTGCACAATTTCCTTTGTCAGTCATGAAAGCTAATTCACAAATAGACAAGTCTACATAGATGATCAAATATAGATCAACACCTTTAAAAAACAAGTGTTTGAATGATGTAATTTAGCCTTGAATCTTGTTGTCTACAATAAGACCCTTCTATCATAAAAAAGAATTAGGATTCTAATGAATTAAGGAATGAATGAAAACTTAATTATCTCTACAAAAACTAAAAGAGAAAACCTTATTATGCTTATCCTTCTATTATCCTCTTGTTCCTCGCTTTCCTTTTTCCTTTAAGAAAATTAGAATTTGTTGAAGTAGTTGAACTACTTAGTTAATTAACTAAAACTCAACCAACTTTTTAGTTAAGGGGGAAACGTAATGAAATCATAATAAGGGTTTAAAATTAATAATAAATAGTAAGTGGGACCCCTTGTGACTCCCTTTAGTTCTCTAACAATGATAACACAACTAGTTAAGCAAAACAAAATCCCTCCTTGTGACTCCCATCATCATTTTCATATTTTGACAATTTATGTCAATGATAATTGAAATTATTTCCAAAAATATATTACCCATATATCCAAAAAATAGTGTGCTCTCCAAAATTTTAGAAGTCAACTGTTCTCAACAAGAAATAAATAAAAACTTAAAATCCATATTTTCCACTCTAGGAGGCAATATTTTCCTTGTTGTTTCTGTCACCTTTTGATCTCTATGAATTTTCCTTAGGAAGTGTGGATCCTTTAGGCCTAGTCTCACTGATCACATGAGAGAAATCATCTCTCAAATTCATGTGAGAGGACACAGATTTATCAGATTCATTTAAGAGTGAGGAAGGGCCAGCAATGGATTTTCCTTTGTCAAGAGCATGGTGGGCCTCGGTTTTCAACCTTTTTCTTGCATGGGAAGACTTAAATGGTGAGTGGATAGGGGAATATTGGACAATTTGATTCATAGGTGGGGGAGCAGGTAGATGTTAGGACCCATAAATGTCCCTTTTTCACTATATACTTTTCTCATTCAACCTTATCCTTTCCATGCTAAAATGCCTAATATACTGTATGCTAAGACCTTTTCCCAAGGTATGAATCGTTGATCTTTCTTTTGTATTATTATTTACTTAACTTGTTTGATTGGTAGAATTTATTATATTTTATCCATGAATGTTCAACTAATGATAAAAATGTGTAGATTAAATAAAAACAACCAAGTCTTGAAGAAAGATCATTGTTGTTACACCAACTATTATAGTTGTGCACTAGTTCTGCATGTTGTTACACAACTACAACAATTGTGCACCTTTCTTGGAAGTTGTTACAACTGCTACAACAGATTCCCACTGATCTTGGAAGCTGGTATATCATTCAAATCCATATCCTAAAGACGGATCCTCAAGGATGTTACATGTTTTGGCTCATGTTGGTGATCAAGATCATTTCCATATTTTGTGATGATAACAGATCTTTTATATCATATAGACATCTTGAGAATCTCTGATTCTCAAGGTTGTTTTGAGTTTGTTTCAACTAAATGTCTTTGTCTTTAAATAACAGATATTTTGTAACCATTAGGTAGTAGGTATTAGTTGTGGAATAGAGATTGAAATGAAGAATTTTGTACCTGAACATTTGTCGATTTAATAAATAAGTGATTTGAGTTTCTCCAACCTACTGTAGTATTTTTGAGTGGATTCAGTGAGAAGGAAAGGGCCCACCTTCCTCACAGACTCCCCTCTATTGTGAGTTTTAGATTAACTGCTTTGATTATTTACAGTTGTACGATTTATCTGTTTATGCATTTCTAAAATACATTTGTTGTTACAGTTCAGTCACTTTCTGTTAATGCGCATCAGTGTGTCTCATGAGAGTTAGAATCAATTTTTGAATACTGATGGAGAATTTCTTTGAAAGTTAATTTATTTTCTGCATTAGATTAAAACTCTTTTTTTCAAGAAAAAGTAAATAGAAGTGTGAATTCCCTTTCTGCAATTATGTAGACTTCCTTTTAGCAAATAGCACAAAACTTCCTTCTGCAAGAGTAAAATAGAAAATTAGAATAGATTAGATAATCCAGGATTCTTATACACTCATCAAATTCTACTCCTGGAAATTAGATTTCAATTATGCAAGTGTGACTTCAATTTTGCAACAATAGATTAGAACTCCAGTTGTGTCAGCAACTTGTGTTAGTGTTCAAATTTTCAATGATGTTTCTTTTAGTGTTAATTTACCTTACTTCAATTGATTAGTGTTTTGTTTCATACTCTAGCATAGATTTTGCACAATTATCTTGCAATAAAAAAACTTCCCTGGGTTTGACAATTCATATTGAACACCTTAATTATCTATTTATTTAGACAATTAAAGTCCACAAAATTTTGGCGCCATTGTCGGGGAAGATAATTATAGATTCTTGTAAGCACATTAGGTTTCTTTTGTTGTTTTTAAGTTTTTGTGGTGAGGAGTTTCGCATATGTTTTTCGGATAATCCACAGTTGGTATCATTTCATCGTCGACGTTTCGAATCCGAATCAAGATTCATCATCAGGACTAATCGTTGAGTTAGAGCTAGCTGATCATCATCAATTAATACTATAAATGAAGGACCATTAAAAGTTATTTAATTGAGTTATTTAATTGAGTCAGTTGTCTTAATTTTGGAATATAATTTAATTTAATAAATGAGACTTAATATTAAGGGGATTTAAATCAGGGATAATAGCTAGTGTGTATAAGTATAAAAACTAGGTTAAATGAGGCTTTAAGTTATTTGTTTTAGGGTTTTAGGTAATGGTTTGCTATTTAGTTATTTATTTGTTTTTAGGGTTTAGTTAATTAGGTTTTACTTTTAATTAATTATTTAGTAGTGTTAGTGTAATTATAGTGGGGTTATTAGTGGTTTATCTTAATAATATAGGATAACATATGTGTATTAATATTAAGGATTACCTATATAGTTATTTTATTTAAGCACTTGGTTTTAGTTATATTTAGTTAATAGAATTGATAGTGTTATAATATAAGTTAGTGGTAATAATAACTAGTGAGGGTATTAGGGTTTGAACAAGGATTAGGGTTTAAATTAATAGGTGTATAGAGACAAGTTTTTTAAATTTTTTAAGTTAGTAGTGAATTCGTATTAGGGTGCGTAAAGGATTAGGGTTTAATTAATAAAGTGTGTAGTGACAAGTTTTTAAATAAGAATTTTAATAGTAGTATTAGGATTGGATAGACCCCTAACCCGATTCAATTTAAACCAAAACAAGTGGGAAAAGAAAAGGTTGGTGTCATACCTGATTTGTCCAAGGATGCTCCTTTAATTGGTTGATTAATGGGTGCCAAAAACTACTTACCTCTAGGCCACCGTCCCTGTTCATGTTGTTGGGGTGCTTGATTATTTCTATAGCTTCTCTTAAGCGTCTTTTGTAGTAGTGACCCTCTTTTGCTAGTATCTTGGTATCCTCAAGGAAAACATGATGTTTGGTTTTGTGGGAGTGTTCTGCTAAGGTGGAGGTACGGGTACATTCCTTTCTAATGTCTGCTTCATGTTCCTTAATCCTTACCTGGAATGATCGTCCAGTTTCACCAATGTAACATTTCCCACATGAACATGACACTTTGTAGATTCCTTTCTCTTGTCAATTGTCTGTAGGGTCCTTTACAGACATCATTCTTTGTCTGATAGTGATTAGGGGGTTGTCTGTAGTTTTCTTTTCTTAGGAATGAGTAGTCTGCATGAATTGAGGAACAAGAGGACGTATCCCCAAAAATACTAACCCTATAGGTGCCAAAGGATGTGGTGGAAGGAATATTGCACTGGGAAGGCCAACCTTTATTGATGAGATTATAGCTAGAGCATGTTATTCTTCGAGATCTATCTTTCTCCCTTCAAATCCTCCAAGAAGACATATTCCTCAAACATTAGAACTACCCCATTTTGAAGCATCATTTTCATTAGGGGATGAAGCTGAAGATTTGTCACCAATAAGTCAGATCACAACACTAGAGAATATTGAAGATCAAGAAAGTGTAGCTCGAAACAGGGAAAACCCAGAAGAGACTAAAGATATTTTTCAGATCAATGGATGGATAGTCACTAAAAAGGAGTGGGACACTTTCCATTTTTTAAGAAGAGCAGGTATGGAAAATCATGGAGATAATGAAGAAGAGCTCCACCGTGAGGATCTAGTGAACAATGAAGATGATATAAATGATGAAAATATGATCTCTACTCTGGTCTTTCCTATTACTAATATTCCCACATGGGGGATATATCCTATGAAGAAAATACCTCTCTCAGCCCTGCCAAATTTCCATGGATTATCTACTAAGGATCTAGATGAGTTTATGTTTGAATTTGATATCTTGTGTAGAAGCTATGACTACACTAACACTGTGCATAAGCTTAAATTGTTTCCAGCTACATTAAAGGGTAACACGTTAAGATGGTTCATGATCTTTGGAGGAGAGAATATTTCAACATGGGGACAAATGAGGCAACTTTTCCTGAACAAGTACCAAGACTACTGCTGAACGAGGGAATGAAGAGAGGAAATGTTCAAGATGTCTTATAAGGAGGATGAGACCCTTGAAGATTTTGTGGAGTGACTCCAGTATAATCTACAAAGGTCAAGACATCCAGCTATGAGTAAGGACATACTGAAAACTATTTTGTTACAAGGAGTTAGAGAAGATTGTTTAGATATGTTGAATATGCTTGGAAAGGGAGATATATCTAAGGAATCCTACGAAGACATTGTAAATATTTGTAAGAGAAGGTCTAGAGGATTTACAAGGAATAAGTCAGCTACTAGGGATACCACTTTTTCAAGGGTACATAAATCAGTCAATGGAGGGACAACAAGAGAAGAAATAGGTAATCTATTAGAAGATTTCAAAACAAAAATGATTAACTCTTTTGCTTCACAAATTGATACTACGTAGGTCAAACAGAAACAAGTGGAATAAGACCAGGCATTGTCCATTTTCTGTTCAAAATGTAGAAAGAAACATCCACTAAGAGAGTGACCACTGAATAGTTTCCAGGTATGTCTTATTTGTAAATAAGATCATTGGTGTAGACCCCCGACCCTTAGGCTGAGATCCACGCAGGATCGATCTCCACAATTGTGCTAAGCTGGAACAACTCACTGGGTTCTTGCTGGAACCCAAACAATCCACAGGTCCTTTGGAAACCCCACCTGTGAAAACAAGCACAAGGTGCGAGCTTCACGTCCTCTAAGTGACCACGTCACTATGACCTCGAGCCAATCCAAATAGGCACCTTTCGCATTTCATGATTTCTAAGTTTTCAACTCAAAGTGCCCCGACTCCTTGTCCTCATAATTTCTGAAATGTTGAACCTCGAAAGGTTCTAATGTCTCCTTGGCTCCTCCCTTAAACCTTCTCCATGTGACCCAGTTCTATGACCTAGTGCTATTCCTCCAAATTCTTTCGAGGTTTCGCGATATCACGATTCGGGACTCCCTGTCTCATGACTCCTTCACTCTTGAACTCTCAATTGCTGAAATGTCGAAAAGGGATTAATGGCTCTAGCTCCTCCCTTAGCCTCTGTCCACATGACCACCACTATTTGACCATGCACTTAACGTCAAAGCACTATCGGCTTTGGATATTTAGGGAATCGTGATGCAAGTGTTCCTCCTTTCCCTTTCGAATCCCCGGTCCATGAAATGTTGAAATCTCTCTGCTGAGAGATTAATGACCCAAGTCCTTCTGGAACTAATGACCATGATCTAACTAGATCGACGACTCAGAATATTTCGAGCCTTTTCCCAAAACCTTGACCTCTTGCCACGTGTCCTCCTGTGGACAGTCACGATGCTTTGGGGATTTTGTTGAGTCCTCTCCTTTGCTTCTACGAGGGTTAAACCTCGTTCTCCTCTTTCTGGATCTGATGGCTATCTGTCCTTTACGTGAGATATGATGGTTACGATATGATATTCTGTGCACCTTCTAGGGACTAAATCTTGTGCATGTATCCCTGATCCAGCGACTCTCGGGCCACTGGGCTCCAGATCCGATGGCTAGCACGATTTTGAGATCTCGGCGATTGCAAGTATGGGTTTTTTCCTCCTCTACTCCTCCCAACCCCCGATTCCCGAATGTGTGGATATCCAAGGGTTTAAAACCCCCATGCCTTTGCCTAATCCAATGGTTGTCGGGTATTGCTGTTAGATCTAATGGCTCAAATCTATCCTTTTTGTGCTCCCTCCTCATGTGTGCCTGGACGTATATTCAATGGTCCATATCTTTCCTCCCAGTGTCAATCCAATGGCAGTTGTGCTCCTCCTCCTGATCTTGCACCTCTTCCCTTCCCTTGGAAGAATTTCGACATTCAAAGGTCTCGACCTTCGATGCTTCCCTTGTGAGCTCGGTTCCTTTGGGTCTCATCTGCATTATAGAAATTCTTCCCCTCCTAACCTTAGTCAACTCAGAAAACCTCGAAAGGTTTCTCGACCTTCTGCTCCTTTCTTCTGTTGTTCTGTGTGCAAAGGCACTATTCCTCCTGAGCTTTAGGACTTAGAATAAGTCCACCCTCACACACTCCTTGTGCTGCTGAGATTTCCTCAATCTCAGATCCAAAGTATTTCTTAAAAATAAATGCTTCATGCCCTCTTGGCATTCCTTTGCTCAATGCACACCTTGCAGAGCCCATAGAGTGTTCAGTAACTATGGTTGTATTTGAACTCGACACTTTCCTTTCCTCAACACTCGAAAGAGAGTTCTTCTTCATGCATTCCATGCACTCACCCAATGCCCTCTTGGCAGAGCTCTACATAACCTGCAATAGTTCTATCTTCCGTGAACTCGAAACAAAGTTCCTCTTGTGCACTCCTTCCACTCGCTCGATGCCCTTATGACAGAGCTCTACAAAACCTTAGAAGTTCTATATTCCCTCTCTGTACTCTCATTGTTGTAGTGGGAAATCCCCGTATGGACTAGCAAATAGGGTTATATTATGCATGCATATATGACCAAAAGAAAACTACTTTCTACTTTCATCCCAGACTTAATCCCCATTTATTTTCAGCAAATACATGGTTAGACCAACATACCTTGTTTCATATGGTTGATGTCAATCCTTATTCATGCTTGATCACTTGCTTGAAGCTCTCCTCCCAAGGTTGACCTGCATACAAAACAAGAAACAAACTACACATGCATTTTACCTATAGACTAATGGGTTAGAGATTCAAACATATATTTATAGAACTATGAAAAAATCATATAGTGGGATGGGAAAAGCATTTCTTTATTATTAACTTTAATGAATCAACTTACAATGTCGAGATCGACCATTGCTCCACGAATCGTGACCCTAGGCTCCTCTTCAAATGTCCTCCAACTTATTTTCTTTGTATCTCTTCTTACACAAGGATGGCTAAAGGTTTGGGACATTGGGAATGTGCAATTGGGTAGAGTTTCTTTAATCTTTTTCTCCTCCTCCAAATAGGACCCCTAACCCTTCTTTTATAGGCTAGAAGAAGATAGATATTTGGATGAACCCTCGGCCATGCATGGCCAGGAGTTTCAGTTAACTCACCCAAAACTGTGTGTTCCATCGACAACTTTCCTTTTTTCATGCTTTTGTCAGTCCACACAGGTTGTTTTAGGTCATCTAGCATGTACACACTTGAAGTAATGGAGTAGGGCATGTGGGCCTTTATAAAAGAGGTTTTTTAAAGAGTTGTTCAACAGTGCTTTTGCAAAGAAGGGATCTGAGATGGACTAATGCCAGGTAAGCATGTATGGTGCAAATTAGGGTTATAACAGATGCTCCCTAATGTATGAGGTCAGAAGAGCATCTGATGGCCGAAATAAATTACCAATATTTACTGATGTGCTGAAAAAGTGAGCCCAGGGACCAGGAACCGTGAGGCGTCGTCTGCAAAATAACAAATGTCTCATGGAGGCAGGCATACCCATGCTCGGGATAAAATATAATCATGGCTACCAATCAAATAAATTGTATATCCATGTCAAATAACTATATAAAGTGTAGCCGCAAACAATACACAACGAAGCTACATCTCGAAATAAAAAAAATATACATATAGAGTATCCATCTTCTAGAAGTTGATATGGCCTGATGGTTGGAGATGACATCTTTAGAGCTCAAGAAACAACTTCAAAATCTTCAAAACTCAAGGTAGGAGTGTAATATGGGTGTACGACTTCACTACCCAGAGGTCTTCAACGGCTCGTCGATCATGGACTAGATAATCTTGATGATTAGATTGAAGGCTTCAATGATTTCGAACAAGGACTTGATTGGACATTCAGGATGGCCGAATATGAGGGCAAGAGACAAATTACAGAGGGGCTGACTCAGGCTTGGTAGAAACCTCCCTTGGACAACAACACAACAAATGATGAGACTTAGGAAGCATGGAATTAATCATAAGTTTACAAAGCAGGAGGCAATGCAAAATCTCCATATGTTTGGAAGAATAACCAAATGGAGGAGGACACAACTCTATGTAACGAGAATAGCTTCCTAAGGTCATACTACATCCCATAGTTTGAAGAACAAATGGATATATGTGCTTTATCCAAGGGTGACTCATTATGCTGCCAATAAAGAAAATACTTTTCCCTTCCTCTTTTGGGGGTATATTTGATTTTTTTGTCTTTTTCAATAATTTTGGAAAAAGGAATAAAGGAATGTTACATTAAAATGGAGGAATGAGTGTGACAAACATACAATCTCAAGGTACAAGGACAAGACTGATGTTCAAAATAATGATGCTCGGGAAAAATCCTCTGGGGGCCAAGGGTGTTAAAACGTAGAAGAAAATTGTTATAAGGCAAGTGTATAAGATATGCAAACGCGGTTAACAAAACACACAATGGTAACGTCCTTCGATGCAAGTTTAACGAGCCCAGAGAAGGTAAGCTCGGTGGTTTTTCATATTTAGAGAGTCTAAAAAATCATAAAAGGAGACTCCATTAGGGTACATTTTTCGAAGATAGTCTAGTCAGTTCGAAAAAGGGGTAAACTAGCACCGACAAGACGTCTATTCAAAACCATTTTAACGAGTGTGATAAGAACAAGATCACTCGACCATTTTTTCATTTTTAAGGAGTCTAAAAAAATATTAACTATGGACTCCATCAGGAATGTTCTTCTGGACCAATTTAACAAGTGTGAAAGAATAAGGTCACTCGACGATCTTTTCACTTTTAGGGAGTCTGAAAAGAGCTTAACTATGGACTCTGTGGGGGTTCCTTCTTCATAAATTTAGTCCCTCAGGCCCGAAAAAAGGGATAAAATTATACCTGAGAGTACTCTTCTAGAGAACTGAAGTTCCATAGAGTATACCTTTGTTCGTACAGTTGACCTTCCGTACTGATAAAGGGGTAAAATACCGCCGGACAGACGTGACTTCAAATTTCATTTTAACGAGCATGAAAGACCACAAGATTGCTCGACTAGATTTTCATGTTTAGAGGGTTTGAAAAGGGCTTAAAAGAGGACCCGTTACATATTTTGGGAGTCCTGAGGGTGAGGTCAAGAGAGAAAAGGAATAGTGCAAATGAGGCTCGATCTCGTAATCAAGAAAAACTATAAGGACTTCAGAGTCTACAATGATTAAAGATAGCATAGATACCATAATGCAACTAGGATCTACCTAGGGCATCCATGTTTTGGTAAGCTCTACCACCAAGTTGCGACACTTCTAAAGTAGCTATGATGGTTCTGTGTCACAACCTGATGGGATCGATCCTATGGCAAAGGAAAAAGACAACGAGATACAAAAGTTAGGGTAGAAACCTAACCTATATGCTCAAGTTGATCCACGGAAAAAAAATTTCATAGACCATCGAAAATTACTCAAAAATCCAAAAAACTATCCCAATACCTGATCAAATCCCTCCTATGCAACTCCTAAATCATTCTAAATGGTTTTTGGTATAAAGAAAATGATAAAGGAGGCCAAAAAAGTGACAAAAAGAGGCCAAAAAGTCTATAAATAGAAGTTGGCAACTCATTATCACCATTGTTGATTTGGAAATTGACTCTGGAGCCAAAAGACCCCCTTTGATAAATGTGGTGATTCTGGGAGATACAGTGGATGAAACGAACTTCTGTCTGGACCAAGTAAGTACAAACTCTCTTATCTTGCATTGTAAGTCTTTATTTTTTCATTAGGTTTCATTTTTTAGGGGGACATCGACCTTTAAAAGGTCAGCCGTAGGTCCACGTGGGTTGTCTCAAGACAGTCCATGTGTACATTCAGGTAGAGTAAACTTTTCACGGGTGTACACACGACTGTTTCCATTACAGCATGTGTGGGCCCCCTTATTGAATGAAAAAGTCTTAAAAAACAATGGTTAACCCTCCTGAACCTTGGTTTTTTGTAGGATGTATGTCCACTAGAGAGAAAGAGAGCATGAAGAGGTTAGTGAGTTGGTCGGGAAAGACCCCAATGTTGTGGCTACTTTGATGCAATGTGGATTACTCAAGTTTTTCCTATGTTCTTTTATGCAGGCACAACCTAGGCTATTGAATGACTTGGTTGACTACTAGCATCCAAATGTAGAGGCATTCATGTTAGAGGGGAAGTCACTGGTGCCTAGAGTCGAGGACATTTACTTTTTGACTATCCTCTCCAGGAGAGGGGAACCAGTCAACTTCCATACTTTTCCTTTAGGGACGCATAGCATAGAGGAATTGATAGGTCTATAATGTGCAAATGATATAGACCGCTTGAGCACGCAGGTGCCCACAAGCGAGATTACTGACTTATCTCTACAGGCGATAGTATTGCTTATTGGGAAAATTACTAGTTTTGTTGTTGTACATCAGA
This sequence comes from Picea sitchensis, assembly GCA_010110895.2. Classification (NCBI taxonomy): domain Eukaryota; kingdom Viridiplantae; phylum Streptophyta; class Pinopsida; order Pinales; family Pinaceae; genus Picea; species Picea sitchensis. The sequence continues at coordinate 55,876 of SNQJ01S0051602.1, forward strand.
CATCCCGTGCACAGATGAACTGTGCAGTCCAGTGCTTAAATGCACTAGTCTTTGATTGGAGTACCACAATGCTTGAGTGTATGAAGAGGCAGTTGATACATTGTCATTTGCGGACACATAGGAACTTTAGGTTTGGGACCATTCTGTTTTCGTTCTTTTTTGAGAGAGTTTTGAATTTTAGTCCTCGAGTAGTGGTACGAGGACATCAAGCCTCTCTTCCTTCTGTGTGTAGATGGACAATATTACTATCGTGACAGGGTGGCGGAAGGACCAATGAGTCCTTCGATGATGACTTCTTCATGTGGTTTTCACAATAGATCCCGGTTATAGAGGATTACCCCTATGCCGGGATTGATTTCTCGAGAGACCCTGAGATACCAGTACCTCCTGGTGAGGAGCGAGGGGAGATGGGTAAGTCTCCACCTTTGCATTTTTTTTTGTGTTTTAAACATATGTAATTTTTATGTTGTTTTGTTATATATATCATTTTTTTTTTTGTTATACCAGAGTATTTGACGGATATGTGTTCGTTGTGTGTAGATGTGGGACTAGTGCGACCCGCTGATTATGCGAGGAACAGGCGTTGTCCTCTGCCAGGGGCCACACCTGTAACCACAGGGGTACCAGCAGTAGCAGGAGATCTTCCAGCCAGGGAGGCTGAGAGGGTATTGAGACAAGTTGAGCAAAACTTTACTACGCTCACTCGCATGGTCTTGATGGCAGAGATTGAGGACCTGCCATCCTCTATGAAGCCTCATGTAGTGGGGGCACCACGGATGTGGGTTCGGTTGTTTCGACATTTAGCCAATGCTATGGATCAATATAACAGGGCCCACAGGCCTTGACTTTAGCTAGACATTTTTACGTGCCATGAGCACTACTTGTATATATTTTTTGAGGGCATAAGTCCTGTGACTCATTATTGATCCTATTTTTGAGGTGCTTGTGTCCATCTATGTACTCTGGTTACTTTATGATATTATATATGGTTTTTTGTCTTTTGTGTCTTATGGATCATGTGTGTAAAAAATGTATTTACATATTTATGTGAATGTTCTTTCATATATCTGAAATATGCCAATCTAAAATTTGATTAGCTAGAGTATCTGTAACTTGGTTTAATCTCCTAGGAACATCAAAATATGTAATATAATCAAAGTTTCATTCTAAGAGAAGTACCCTAAGGAATCATCGGTGTAAAGTTGGATCATGAACCCTGTATACTCTATTTAACTGAGACACAACCAATTGAGCATCGAGATAGACCCAGAGATGAGAGATAACCAATGATAAAGCATCACGAAGCAACTCAATAATTGCACTATAATCAGTGACATTATTAGTGGTGTCACCTAAGAATATACCTCTGGAATATAATAACTGGCCTTGAGGTGTAAATATTACCCAAGTTGTGGAGGCAAGCCTCTGAGTGTGCCGACTAGCACCGTCTGCATACCCAATGAACACCTTGGAATCACTTGACATCTGCCACAGTGATGAAAGATAACATCAACGACATGTCCATAACACTAAAAGAAACTAAAAAGTAATAGTACAAAGACTATAAATATGTTACAAACAGTTACCCACAGTGACCTGCCTATGAGTAATACTTATTGAGGTAGAGCCCATTTCTAGGCTCCGCTAAAGCATTCGCTTCAAATTCAACTAGACGATAAGCACCCTTTTTTAAAACCTCTTTTATGATGAAAGGTTCAAACCACATGGGTTTGAATTTTCCTACCCCCAGGGGGTCCTTATCTTGGTCATAGACTAGGACAAGGTCGCCTTCAGAGAAAATCCAAGGACGAACAAACCTATCATACTGACACTTGACCTTATGTTTGTGATCCTCGTTGGCCAGGGCCGCATCACGACGCTTCTCATTGAGCTACTCAAGGTATACTAACCGTTCTTCAAGTGGAGAAGTGTTTGGCAATAACTGTACTACCAACTTTAGAGACGACATCTGACATTCGATAGGCAAGACTGCTTCCAGCCTGTAAATGAGTTGGAAAGGTGAGAAACTGGTTCTAGTCTTAACAAATGTTCAGTAAGCCCATAATGTTGAGTATAATATCAAATGCCAATTTGACTTGGCTGAGTTGATCATTCATTGTAGAATGGTTTTAAGAGTTTTGTTCGCAGCTTCCACCTGACCATTTGCTTGGGGGTAGTAGGGTGATGAATGTTCTTGCCATAACCCAAGATTTGATGTTAACTCAGTCATCATCTGGTTCTGAAAGTGACTACCATGGTCATTGACAATCTCTCTTGGGACGTCGAACCTTGCTATTATCTGGTTGAATAAAAAGAGAGTTGCAGTCTCTCCATCATCTTTAAACATTGGCATAGCCTCAACCCACATCGTGAAGTAGTCTACAACTATGATAATATAGCGGTGCCCCCTTGCTGATGGAGGGTTGCATGTAGTGTAATCAATCCCCCATTTGGTGAAGGGACCAACTGTGATGACAGGAAACATGGGAGCAGGATGTGCCCTCATCTTCCAGGAGACGATTTGGCATGGATGACACTTCTTGACCAATTCGATACAATCTTTGATAAGTGTCGGCTAGAAGTAACCTGCTCGTAGAATATTTTGGGTTGTTGCCAACCCAGAAAAATGACTACCACAAGCTCTAGTATGGAAATTGTTAAGCATGATAACCGCTTCTTCATGAGTGAGACATCTGCATAGGATGCAGTCTACACCTCTCTGATACAATGTATCATCGAGTATGAGATAATTCTTATCCTGATGGCATATGCGTTGATGCTCATCATGGGAAGCAGTGGTGGGGCACATCAAAGTCTGGAGATAGATAAGTATATCTCCGTACCAGGGATCCGAAGAGGTGATCAAAAGCATATCTCCTCTGATAAGCGACTCTTCGGGCATAAGATCACCTGACTCAACCGAAAGTTCTGAAATAAGTTATGGGAAGACCAATGAATTTTTGGACTTCGCTGAAATAAAATCTAAGTCAAACTCCTGGAGCATGATTATCCATCTACTGATTTTTCTACCTATTACCCGTCATGTCAATATGCACTAAAATGGATTTACGACAGCAATGGCGGTGGTCTTGTGAATCAAAACATAATGACGGAACCGTTGAATAGCATGGACTGCTTCCAACACAAGTTTTTCGATATGAGAATAATTGAGTTTTGGTCCTACTAGGCCTCGGTTCAGGTAATAGATGACATATTCAACGAACAAATCATCTTCTTGAACTAAGACCATGCCAATGGTTGACTCTGCTGCAACCAGATATAATAATAAATCTTTGTTATAGTTAGGTGGCTAGAGTAGAGAGGTAGTTGTGAGTGCATGTTTCAATGCAGTGAAACATCATTGAACGACATCATCCCAACAAAAGAGAATGTCTTTTTTAAGTAAACGCATAAATACCTTGGTGATATCAACGTAGTTAGCGATAAAGAGTCTTAGAAAATTCATCTTTCCCTGTAGGCTCTGAAGTTGAAGGATTGTGCATGGTGGGGGGGGAACTGAATTATTGCCTCAACCTTGTGAGGATCGACCATGATCCCTGTTGTTGACACTATGAAGCCTAACAATCGTCCCGACATTACGCAGAAGCTGCACTTGTTTGGATTCAAGCGAATCTGAAAGTAGCGACAACGTTCGAAGATAAGTCGGGGGTGTGTGGGATGATCCATTCTCTTGCAAGATTGAGATGCTAAATAATCTAAATAGGCCTCAACTATATGCTTGAGGTCATGGAAAGAAAAATACATGGCCTGTTGAAAGGTGGCTTCAGCATTTTTGAGACCCAAAGGCATCTTACGATATGCAAATGTACCCCATGGACAGATGAATGTAATTTTGTGTTGGTATTCGGGTTTGATTTGGATTTGATTATATCTCAAAAAACCGTCCATGAAAGAAAAGGATTCGCCCACGCATTCATCAATGATCTGGTTGATGAAAGGTGTGGGAAACTTATCTTTGGGATAGGTTTTCAAATCATGGAAGTCGGCACATACACAAATCATGCCTTATTTTTTATTGACCGGCACGGGGTTTGACACCCATTGGGTCAAATGGATAGGATAGATAAACCCAACTTTTAGCAATTTCTCAAACTCAACCTTAATGCATGCTGCTTTCTTAGGATTAACTGCACGAAGTTTTTTCTAAACAAGCTTGGCATTAGGATACGTTGTGATTTCATGTTCAACTATTTTTGGATCGATACCTGGCATTTCCTCATAAGACCAAGAAAAAATGTCGCAAAATGCTTTGAAAAGATCTGTATAGAGTTGAATCTCTTTAGTGGAGCAGTCAGCTCCAACAAAAACATTCTCCATGGTGCCAGTGTTTTGGGAGATATTGATCGATATGGTTTCAACAATAGTTTCCATATTACCCTCAGCATAAACTTCGTGGGCAGCTAAGAGATTAATAGGACAAGACCGATCTCTCATCATAGTCATGGTGAATTCTCCTACTTCGATTCAACTTAACTTTGGGAGGAAGTATGATATGTGATGAATATCTTCCAAGGGTTTGTCCATACTAGTCATTGCTTCAATTCTTGCATCATTAGAGGGCAAGACCAAGTCTAATGAATCAGTGCCAGCAAGATAACCCTGATCCCAAATAGGCTTCAGAAGTGGATCAAAATCTTGTGTAGGAGTTGGATTAGTGTTAGTTGAAGTTTGCTGGACTAGAGAGTACACTACTTCTACTATGGACAAGGGCATGGACATTCCCGAGTGCCTTGTCCCATCCATTGTGGATGATGGGGAAGGAAGTATCCACGGATCATCGAAGTAAGTCTTGCAGAACGACGAAACTTGAAAAATCTCAACCTTATGGTGATTGGATATAAACTTGATATCACCTTGCGGGGGTGGGTAATCGAAGGTACCCATAAAATATGGGCACAAACCAACCCCTACATTGACGACACTTGGTTAAGGATTATCAATCATCGAGACCGTGGATGCTCCCAAAGCAAGGTCAGGTCTGGAGAAAGACAATTGATCGATGGTCACTATCTGTCCCTCGTGTGGAAACAACAAGACCTAGAAAAATGTAGCAACCACAGCTTGCATGGCATAACCAACTCCTTCCTAACAAAATTTTATAGTCAAGGGGAGCATCGACTACCTCTACTTCGGCAGACACAATCTTCCCTCTTAACTGCATGGGGAAAGAAGGAACGATACCATGTGGTCGGAACGAATGACCGTCGAAAGCGATGAGGAGAGTAGGTGACAGAGACAAAATAGACTAGCCAACGACCTTCCAACACGCCAAGGACATAACGCATGTCGAGGCGCCCTCATCAACCACCGTGCAAAAGATATTCCAAGTAAAAGTTTTCATGGGATAAGCCACTACTATATGAAACGCTATGTGGTAAGGCATACGAGGTTTTAAGTCGGTTGTATCTAGCATGATTGTACCCAAATTACAAGTCTCGGTAGATCCTAAAGAAGTTAACAAGGCTTTCCTCTAGGAAGGGCATCTTTGGAGGACCTCCAAAGAGGACATCACACAAGGGGTTTGGGATAAATCTTCTACCACAGAGTAGTTTTGGGCGGCCCTTGCATTTGGGTTATGAGAAGCTTGCCTTTGGGAATGCGTGTCATTGTTTCACCCAACGTCTTCTCAATCTGTAGAGGAAGAGATGGGAGTTCAACTTCTTTACCCTTCTCAAAAGTTCTTGGTTTATTATAGTCATGCACTCTAGTCGATATAAAAGTGTCACTCTTCACCATAGATACATTCCCAGATGCTGGGTTGTTCACAGGCGGAGAAGGTCCTTGGCTTCCCCCTTCTGTGCTTGCAGAGGCCTATGTTAGATTTTTCCTATGTTGGAATGGATTGGTTAACACAATAGGTTGTTACTGTGTCACAAACTTTTGGGCCTCTGCAAGCTGGGGACAAAGGTGGGTTGGGTGGTCCTCCACACACAAGTTACATGGATACCTCACCTTTCATTTCTCAGTATTTCCCCCTCCAACATTATCCGTGGGTTTCTTATCCCCCTTACCCTTCTTCCATTGTTTTTTCTTTCCTTCAAGCTGTTGGGTGGCCTTTGCATTAGTCGATTGTACTGTGTGTACATCTGATGTTTTGGTAGGGGGAGTAGCCAAAGCAGTAGTTTGGCTGGCTGTTGTGTGTTGTACAGACAATTGTTGCAACTGAGTCGTTAGTTTCTCAACAGACTTAGTTTGTTCTAAAACGACAATACCATCGGCATGTGGTCTAGCTCTGTGTCTGGTTTTATCAAGTATTGAGCATGGTGCATCTGGCAAGATCTCTTATAATAAACCAGACTGAGAATATATTAGCTCAAGTTGTTGAGCTCTCATGATGGCATCTTCTTCGAAAAATATTCCCGACGTCGTGACGTCCTTGGACAACTGTGGGACCAAAGACTTAAGAAACCACTTGAGCAGGAATGATGGTGGGACTGGTACCTTAATTAAACTCTTTCTGCATCTCCATTCTTGAATGTGATTAGAGATATGGTCCGCTTTATTTTGTGAGAAATTGGCCAGCAATTCGATGCCAGTGTCGTTGTTAAGCCCTAATATTGGCTCATTACCCCTTAATTGGGGCATATTAGATTAGTAATGCTATTTTATTTATGTCAGCTTTAGGCCATTAGTTGTAATTTATATTAGTAATGTTATTTTAATTATGTCGGCTTTAAGCCATTATACCTCCTAGTCTCCTATATATACCAAGGAGACATTTTCATTTTGAATCATCTTGTACTTGAACTTTTAAGTGGGGTAAAAGGAGGTTGCCCCCTCGAAGAGGCTTATTATCTGAAATTATCTCTTTTTCAAGGTGTTGAGTACTTTTGCTGAGGTTTTTATATGCTATATTGATGTTTGGTTCTTAACATATGGTATCAGAGCTCAAGGTCTTGGGGTTTCGCTGCTACATCTGAGACACCGTGGAATTTTCGCTATAACTTGTTTTCTACAATGTTTCAGAAGGAATGGCTTGGAGAAGATTTATAAGATGGATCAAGGTACGTTGGGTTCAAAATTCATCTCCTGAGGCCTTATACTTTCAGAGATACAACCTGTACAAGATAGGTTTCTGGAATCATCCTGAAATGAGTCATTGCAAAATTTTTTCTATAAAAACGTTTCTGTAATGTTTCAGACCCTGAAATCCATATGAAATTTACAGAAATTGGTAATGTATCTGTGGTAAAAATTTCAGCTTCTGGGTCATCTTAAATTTGTATATACACCGTGTGTAAGATAGGGTATCTGACTAGTCCTATTGACTAGTCTCAAGAAAGTGTTACAAGTAAAACAATTATAACTTCTTCCTAGAGTATCCAAATTGCATGGGACTGGTTGCATTAGATTGTGGACAGTCTTTAGTATTTTGGGTGCGAGTGTCAGAATTTTATATCAATTATTTTTTGCGAGGCACACTATACAAGTGAGATCTCCTGGAAAGGCCAAAAATCGGCAAGCTGTGGGGAAAATACCGTAAATTCCACTTGGCACATCCAATTTTGATCAGACCTGTGGAATTGCAGAGAAGAAATATCATCGAAATACATAAGATAAAGTTTCATACCCAGAAGGGCCAAAAATTGGGAGATACAACAGAAGAAATATTGTCTAGCAGAACCACCTCAAAATCAAGGTTCAAAAGTGATACCTGGGCAACATGCCACCCAAAAAGGGAACTTCTACACCAAATAAGCCTCCATAAAATCCTACTTGAACTCTTGATGAAGGTGAAGAAATGCGTAGGGACATAAATGAACTACAAAATAAGATGGATTCAATGGAAGCTAAGATG
>SNQJ01S0051603.1:18747-44053 GCA_010110895.2 Picea sitchensis
AAAATTGTATGCTAACTAATCATGTAGCTTACCAGCTATAGGAAAACATACAGTTTTAATCATGTGTTGATACCATGAACTAGATGCATCTACAAAATTAAAAAATAAACAAAAAATGCAACTGATAAACTCAAATACATCAAGATATAAATCATTCTCAAACATAGAGTTAATACACAACAATTAAACTCATAATGCAACATAGAAACAAGATAAAACACTTATTTTTTAAAACGGTTGTGCAACTAGCTGCTTGGTATAGATGTTCCACCCAACCATAGACTTGTTGTTCCGAATATCAACAACAAGTCACTCTTGAGTTGGGGTTAGAAAGCCACAAAAGGGAGCAACCTCTCGTTGTCCACTCATAGCTCAGAAAATCCCACAATCGACTGGTATTCTCCTACAACTATCTCGATTTTCCACTATATCTCTTCCTCTCGACCTACCCAACCCAAGGAATGTACCCATTTAATTCTTTTAGTCCATTGGGCATCCCATTCACTTATGAAGGTCTCTCTGACACAGGTAATAGGAATCTCACTATTGGGAAACTCAAGGGAGCTCACTAGTACTAGGAAAACAATAACAATAACTTATTGTTACAATGCAACTCACACAAGAGTTCACTCTTCAGGGTTGAAAACTTGGCTTTTCAGTCTTCTACTCCAAATATGCTCCAAAATTCACCCTCCATGTTTTCTCTAGCTCCATTGCTCTTCTTCCCTATTCTTTGCTTGTTTTTCATGCAAAACATGACTCTCTAAAACTGTTGTAATTGCCCATACAAATTTCCTCTCTTTCGTTACTTGATTGAATTACACTCTTCCCCAAACTGATTGTACTCAATCCCATGCTTCCAATAAATATGGGACATGACTCCTCAAACCCACCCTCTTACATGCATTCAATGAATGGCTTTGGGGACACTCAATTAGAAAATTTGAAGGTTCATCTACCAATAGTAATTTTAGGAAGTGGGTTGAATTAATACACATGTGTAATTTCCCCTTGGACCCATCTTAGACACTCCCAGATATTCCCCTCTCTTGTGGATTAATCGACCCCCATCTTTGTCCATGTCCCCCAACAATTGGCATCACATTTTATTATTATTTCAGAAATACAATTCACATATAAAACGTTTGGACACAACCATACATTATATCTACATTAAGAATTAATTAAATTAGGGATTACAGAAGAGATGTTAAAATCAACGATGACAAAAAATCCACCAAGGACATTGTGCCTTAGACCTTGTAAGGGGTGTTACTTGTGTACCGCATAAGAGTAATAAGGGAGAAAGGTTGTCTTGGTTAGAGGAGGAAAGTGTAGAAAATAAGCACTTCCTAGCACACTTGAGGAAATGCATCAAATAACCATGGTTGTGGATTCAACATGTTTTCTCTTAAGGCATAAGGGTTGACCATCAACCATACCAGGCCTATATCTTAATCCTATCACTTTGTGCAAGGGTAATACAAATCCTAATGTACTCTCAACTACAAATGGTCTACAACTTGACACTTATTCTAATAAAAAGACAATGTACATCAGAAAGAGCCTTCACTTGTACCTTTTACTAGTGTACAATTGTACAATGTATTTGGATGTCATGTGCTAATATTTTTAACTAAAACACCTTTTTTATTGGTATTTTCCCCCCTTTTTGTATGTTCTTTCCAACATGTTTTCCATTGTAATTTCACTATGCTAAAAATGCAATTTCATCAATTCAAAATGTGCATTAAGGTTTTCTCAATTTGTCTTAATCAAATCCAAAATGTCAAAAATATGATACAATCAATGAATCATTCAATTTTTTCTTTTTAATTTATTGAATAATTCCAATGAAAATAAAGTTTTTTCGTTGACACTTGTACAACACCCATGTAAACTACCAACAAACATGCACCCATTCTAAACATAAACTATTAAGTTGGCGATGTGCTTAACTACAATCCCACCAACACCAACATTGCATGAAAGTTGTCTCTAATAAAAATGAAAATTGAATGAACGCCTCTAAAAAACAAAGATACCCACTACATAAAAGTTATACTAAAAAAAAAAAAACATATTAATTAAAAATGATTCAATATTCACCTTTTTCAAAAAAAAAATCCAAAGCAAGAAAAAGACTACAATATTCGGGGCAACAAGCCTATCTTCTACTGATACAATCTCAACACCCCAACATGCAACTACATCATCGTGTGTAGACAAAACTTGGCCACATAAAATCACTTGTTGGTGGTCCATAAGGGGGCAGACTTCCACTCCTACTAGATGTCTCATTAGTTAAGGAAAACCACACCACCATTAGTTAAGGAAAACCACACCACCTGAAATAACCCATTGGTGCTCCATAATGAGGCAAACTTCCACTCCTACCAGATACCTATCGATCTTGGGCCATTAACTTGTTTCCTTACATCCAAGGAAAACAATCACTTAGCTAATCAATGACAGTTTTAGGTCTTACTCCATAACCAATTAGCAATATTTATTAAAGTATTATTTTTGGTTTTATTTTTGTTAATATATTATTATTTATTTTTTTATTTTTTTAATTAAAAATTAAATTAAATTATCATGAAAATTGAAATATTTTAAATTACACCATATTATATTTTTAATCAATGTATATAATCTTTATATTAAAAATAATAATACAAAATTTAAATGAACTATAAAAATATAGATTAAATATCAAATAAATTCATAAATAATTAATGTTATTTTGATTAATCTTTTGCCCTTACATATAAAGAATACTATAAATAAGATTATCAGAATAATGATTTCATTTCACATGTAAAATGGGATAACTTAAATAAATTAAATTGATAAATAATTAATGTTATTTTGATTAATCTTTTGTCTTATATAAAGAATAATATAAATAAGATTATAAGAATAATGATTTCATTTCACATGTAAAATGGGATAACTTAAATAAATTAAATTGATTAAATTATGAGCGTAGAAGCACAAAGAAAAATAGAGACAATGAATGAATAAAATGTGTACAAAATGAATTCAAACATAACAATGTTTTTGTAATTGTATAGATGTCACGAACAATTATTTAGGAGAAAGAACAAGAGAAGGAAAAGAAAATGAACTATTTTCTAGTTTTTTTTCAATAATTTTTTTTCTCAATTATATTAATATATAATTTGTTCTTATGACTTAATTTACAATCACAACAAAGTATCCATTGTCGAATATATCTTTCGCTTACAATGGTCTTTCAACCAACAAGAAGGTGAAAGATCATAGCTAGAATTAAAGTTATGAACACTACTATATATCTTAAGTTAACAAAAAGAGTAAAGTCCATAGTACTAGATGTCACATATACTAAAAAACAATAGCATAAGATATTTTCCTTCACTTGGGTTGGAATGTCCACAAATGAACTGTTGATGTAGGTCCTAGTATATCTTTAGTGTATGTGTAGGGCCCTCATGTCCTTCAACCCAATGATTGTAAGAGATTATGCCAACGTTTTTCTGAAGTGCTACCTTTGATAGATGATCTACTTCCTTGTTGTGCTCACGATAAATATGATTAAAACTGAGCTTCCTAAATGTGGGTTGTAGTAGTCTGCTTTTTTCCTTCCAGGCCATAAGTGAGATGGCTTGTAGCTTATCCTTGTTTTTCAACCATTCTATGATAATTCTGGAATCCCCAAGAATTTGAAGGACTTCAATGTTTAATCCGGATGCCAAGTGTAGTGTTGCCCAGGCGCCCAATAATTCTGCCCTGGTGTTGGTACCCGGGCCACAATTGAAGGTCCATCTATATTGTGAATTCTTTGTGACTCTGACCAAGCCTCCTGCTCTACTCAGTGTGTCATTGTGTTGTGTTTCTCCATCAAACCACCCTATAGGTGTATCCTCTGTGATATGTGTTCTATTTTTTATTTGTTTTACCACTTTACTTGGGTGTATAACTTTCCGGTTTTTGAGCATACTAAGTGTTTAATATCCAACACTACTTGTAGAAGGGGGCCCATTTTCAAATAATTTTTTGTTCCTATCCATCCATACAAACCAAGAGACCAGAGAAGGGAGATATTTTAAGTTGCGTTCCATGGTTGTCCAATAAGCATAGCAAGCAGTTATTGAAGTCCCATCCCAAACAATGTTTATATTTTGATCAAGAATAATTGTGTCCCATACTAGACGTGTGAAGGGGCACATAATAAAGAGATGCGACACTATCTCTTCATCGATATAGCACAGTTGACATATGTTAGGACCAACCCAACCTTTCCTTTGAAGATTATCCCAAGTGTGTATTTTGTTTTCTATAATTAACCAGGTAAACAACTTAATCTTTTGTGCTATGTTCTAGGACCATAAATTTTCCCTCCATCCATTAATTAATATTTTTTTGCCACACTGAATTTGTGATGGAAGTATAGACATTGTATATTGTAGCTTGATATATGCATGATCATATATTGTATATATAGGAATGCATTCAAAATGAATTGTCTTATTGTGTTATGAAAAACAAGAAAAATGTGAAGTGTTTTACTGTGTTATGAAAAACAAAGAAAAATGTGAAAAACATTTGAAATGCACCAGGGCAGGAACTTGAGTTCCATCAATGGTGGATCTTCGACAACCAGGAGGACAAATAAGCTATAGACAACATCGAAGGGTCTCTTCCTGTCTTGGTTTGAGGTGTATTTTTAAATGTCTAGTTTGGGCGATCTTCAAGCTATTAGTTTTTTATCTTTCCCTTTCCTTTCATGTCATTAGTTTTTATGGTAGGCTTCTAACAAGTACTCAGGTCCTCTGAGCCTCGGTCCCAATTTATTATTTTACTTTTTTTGGTAATTGAACCATCTCTACTTTGGCGGTTACCTTCTTGCTTAGTGTCTGTTTGTCTAATCAACCTTTCTTGGAGAGACATAAATTTCATTACTTGTGTTTTTGTGTGAGTGATTTCATTGAACCTCGGGGACTGGTTTCTTTAACCTTATTTCTTTCTTTCATTATATCCTCAACCTAGTTCTTAACAGGTGCTAGTGCCATGGTTTCAGTTACTAATGATGACATAACTGAAGACATCACAAAACTAATGAATCTTGAGGATCAGGTAGAGTGGCACAAAGGAGGTCTTTTCAAGGTGACAGATTCATTGGGTGTAAACACTGGCACCCACTTTCACACATATACTCTGCCAACCCACTGTCCAATCCCTAGTACTCAGTCCTTGACAACTTCACCTTGTCATCCCCTGATACTTTCGAATACACCAAAAAAAACCTTTTTGGCCAATTCACCTGTTGATACAAACACTTTTATTCCTTTGTGCGGACCAGGGGAGTTTGTCCATCATAGTCGGGGGGGAAAAGGAGTTTCTTCTGTTGATAGACATAGATATACTCATAATTTTTCAAACCAGACTAGGGTTCGAAAGAAGGTGTGGAAGGCTAATAAGAGAGTCTGGAGGATGGTGTTGGGGGCGGATGTGGGTCTCGAAGAGACATGTAGACTAACATTATGTGGTTTGGTAGGGATACTGCCTTATTCCTATTTGGCCTCTAGTTCGGTTGTTGAGTGGATTGTGAAAAACTGGAAACCTATCCTAGGGTATGTACCTAAGATCCTCTACCTCACAAAGGGATGGATGGGCTTCATTTGCAAAACCTCGGAGGATGCATCTTTGTTGTTGAACAAGTTTTGGGTTTTGGGCAGCAACAGTTTAATGTTGAAGAGGTTGAGGGTGGATTTTGACCCACAAACTGAGAATTTTCAACTAAGGCATTTGTGGGTATTATTGTCGAGCCTACCTTTACATTTCTGGAACAAGGGAGCATTGAAGGCAATAGGTGATTCTTTGGGTAAATTTATCACACTGGATGAGTCGAACTTGGTAAACTCAGCCAGGAAATTTGGTTGGATTATAGTGGAATTTGATATACATAATAGGCTTCTGAGCTGTTGGATATCGATTGGCGGGGCCCTCATATAAATAAAATATTAGTCTATCAAGGTATACCATTCAGATGTAGCTGGTGTCAGTGTACCAGACACCTTCGATGCGTCTGCACTGGTAAGGTTGCAGATGAGAAGTCTGATGATTCAATCCTTCATGAAGACCCACCAGATTATATGACTGAGGTGGACTCACTTGGGGATGCTCCCATTCATTATGCGGCTGAGAGTGGACCTCCATTGGAAGAGTCGTCTACACTCTCAGGTAAGTTGAAGCTATATTTCCCTTATTTTTTTCTCTTCCTTATCTCTCTGAGAAAGGGATGCCATTGAAAACTCGAGGTGGTTATTGTCATCTACTTCTCTAGAAAAGGATGTTTTGGAAGGGGATATAGACATTAACGCTGGTGCTAAGGGGACCTCAGTTACACTTTATGGTTTATCGCCTCCAAAATCGGGTTGCATCTACCCACCTACTGAGTACCCTGTCATACCTTCCAGTACTCCCACAGGGATTTCTCAGAGTTTTCAGACACAGATGGCTAGCGATTCGGGTCTGGGTAAGACCCCTTACCAATCCCCTGCTTTATTGATGAACACCAGTGTGGAGCCTGGTTATAGAGAACCCAAGGAGGACGATTCCTCTCTCAACATAATACTTGATTCTCTGCTCCCTTTCATTAAGGATAATAAGGGTACTATTAAATTTCCTATTTATTGAGGGAAGGCTCTCCGTGATACCTCTACACTACCGGAGGCAAACTCATCAAAGTCTCCTCTAAAAACTTGAAGTAGTTGGGAAAAATTGGCACAAAAAACACTACAGATAGTTGAGTTGGTTCCTTCTACCACTGACAGTGGGCCTCTTATAGCGATGAAAGCCCTGGAGAGGGAAAAGTGATGTTATTACTCTCCCTAAATGTAAGAGGTGTAGGAGGAACCCTCAAAGTTGCCTCAGTCCATTGACTATTGGAACACACCCATCCTGATATCATTTTCCTTCAAGAAACTTTGGTAAACGAGCAGAAATCCAGGGATTTTGTTCATCTATTTTTTCTTTCTTGGGTATCGAGTTCTGTAAGTTCTTTGGGTACTTTTGGGGGTCTGTTAGTTGCTTGGGACCCAAACTTATTTACATTGGTTCTATTTCTCACTCTAGGTGGTATCTTGTTAACATGAAGGAGTTTAATTAAAAATCGAGAGATAGAGTTGTTATATATATATATGGACCATGCAAGGATCAGAAACACTTTTGGAATACACTGGAAGAAAGTGGTATTTTATCTATCAAACACCTGATCATTGTGGAGGATTTAAACGTCATTCTCTCTTCAGATGACGCATGGGGTGGATCTTCCGAGACTGGAATATCAGATGATTATTACAGAGAACTCCTTTATACAAAGAAATTGATTGACATCAAGCTGACCAAAGTGGCCCTGACCTGGAGAAACGGTCACATTGGGCAGGGAGTAGTATCTTAGAGATTAGATAGGTTTTTGGTTGACGAAGACCTTTTAATTGATATTGGACTTTACAGGTCATGCGTAGAGTTTCCTTATATTTCTGATCACGCGCCAATTATATTACAAATGGAATTACCTCCTGCATATAAAATCTACCCTTACAAATTTAATGCTCAGTGGATCATTGAGAAGGAGTTTGTGGATATAGTCATTAAGGTTTGGAATGACCCGATTTTCCTTACTGAAGGAGGCAAGAAGATTAGAATCATCCGAAAATTATAAGAACTAAAAAAACAAACAAAAATTTGGCATCAAAAGAATCCAATCCAGAAAAAAGATAAACTAGTATCGCAAGAATCAGACATTAAGGAAACAATTAAAATCCTGGGAGGTGATCCAAGTGATCAAGCAGCTGTTATAGCTCTTCGGTATTTAGAATTGGAAAGGAATGGCATATTGAAAGCTGAGGAAGAACAATGGAAATTACATAGCAAGGCTCTTTGGATGACCAGTGGGGACAATAATACCAAATGCTTTCATAAGTTTGCTAGCTATAACAGAATCAAGAAACATATATGGGAAATTCAAAGTGGGAATGGTTTCATTATAACTGAGCATGATAATATAAAGGAAGCAGTTGTCAAATATTTGAAGGACTTCTACAAATCTCTGACAAACCCGATTACAGCCGATCAATGCAAGCTTATTGATTTATTCCTACAGATGATTAATGCTAAGGAATCTAGTTCTTTGTTCACTCCTGTCACATTGGATGAGTTGAAAGAATTTTTGTTTCACTTTAAGAAAGAAAAAATTCTGGGACCGGACGGATGGACTGCAATTTTTTTTATTTTCTTCTTTGACCTAGTCGGGAAATATCTTGTTGATGGATAAATCTGTAAGTGCGGAAATGAACCGATCTCCCTAGATCCACCTGGATCTAGAACAAATCATGATAGAATAATACTCTTTCCCTAGATTACAACTATTGAATGAACTAGGAGGTAGGAATCATGAACATACCTTCTAATCGCTTCCTTGGGTCTTTGTTGTTCCAATTTCACTCCAATGCTCTTGCGTCGTCCATACCAGAGCAATACAAACCAATCGGAGTGAAAAAAACTCAATATATTCAATATCTAATCTATGTATATGATCAAGGAGTTATACAATAAAGTGACATTTGCTTTATGGGAAAAAGACATATTACTGTATTATATTAATTGAAAGTGAAACTTACAACCTGTGCCTTGATGTTGCAAACCTCCTTTCGATGACTCTGAGCTCTGACACACACACTTGCTCACTTGCATGAAGAAGATCAACCACATTTGATAATCTTGCTGGAGTTCCTTAGCTGCTGTAGCATCAGTGCTTCACACAATCTTCACCAGTTCTCCAATAAATCTCTTGCTAGTTTGCTTCTTGTTCTAGTTAACCTTTTCCATGAGTATTCCCCTCAATATATAGGAGAGAATAGATTAGTTACTAGGATAGGAATGATCCCAAGATATCAGGAAAACTAGTACTTAGATAACCATTCGAATGCCAACTCACCCATCTAGAAGATTCCCATCTAGAAGGTTCGAGAATTTATCTTTTTTCTTCCTTTAGAAGTGGTTCGCACCCTAGCAGTTACGTACAGTGCAAACTTCTCGCACCCTGTCTTAAGGTAGCCTGTGAGAATCATACATTCTCGCAGGCAAATATATAGGTAGCTTGCGAACCTTCCTCAAAACTATGATTTCTGGAAAGAGACAAAGGTAACTTTTCTCAGGAAAGTGTTCTAGTGAAGAGCTTGATTTCTCCATCATCATTATATCAGCATGACAACCAAAATTATGGATAACAGAATTCCCCCCAAAGTCTGAGATTGGAACTAGTGACAGTCGATAGACTTTGTAAGCTGCATGTGTGTGTCAAGAACCAAGAGCACATCTAATCGAAAACCTGCAAACATCCAAGCATCAACAGAACATCATATATATCAATTTTGAGGTAGGCATTCCCATACTCAGATCACAAACTGATGACATGATAATCAAAGGTCATGGCCACCAATCATACACTATGGATCCATGCTGTCAAAATATAACATAGCCACTTGAATACACTGTGGATCTATGCGATAAATTTTCAAATCAAGACGACATAGCCACGAATCATACATAGTGGATCTATGTGTCGCAAATTATACATACTCCATCGCAACCTGGATCACAAAGATAACATTCAGGGTCTTCAATCTCGTCGCCCAAAGTACGAATCTAACCGTGTGATTACATGTGTTGAAGTTGAACATGGCAGAAACCACTTGATTACCGATCATTGATGTATACCGTTAACAAGTGCAAGGGAAATCACCATTGATGAAAATGACTCCCAAGGTACTATAGTACAATCCATCGAGTGTGAATAAATGATCTGATGTCGAACATCCGACAGAATCTTTCAATTAGGGGTCAATGAGGTAAACCCACTGTCAAAAGCGAGGAAACTTTCCATTGAGGCATGCAAGCTCCAAGGTACTGAATAATTTCTAAGTCTTGATTCCGGATAATGAGTTGAAGTCGACGGAACAAAACTCATCACATGAGGGCCTTGATGTATCCCCCATCAATGACACGAAATGAGTAACATAGTTTGAAGGTGAAACAGAGCACTTTTGCAAATTGGACTGGACACAGGGAAGGCCGACATGGAGAGAATGGATAACTGTAGATGGCCGACTCAATATAGGTTACAGATGGACTGCTCTTGAACATATGAACGACACGACCAATGATTTGGCAGCATTGACTCAAATATGACACATGGAATGACCTTGTAATCAAATCAAATGAGAGACAAACGGATTTCCCAAACCGGCTTCAAATGATGAATAGGGGGTGTCATGTTCAAGAGCGACACTTACTGGCAATCAATACGAAGATGAAACATATCCCTTTCCCAAATTTCCCCCCACCATTTCTGGCAAGTACCTCTTTATTTTTCCGCAAGCTTGAAGAGGATCACATATGCTTGTTAATATAAGCTCATCCTTCGGACGAGTCCCTCGGAGTATTTTTAACGAACCCTAAGAAGGAATGGTTTGGTCCCATCACGGGTCTGTCAATGTTTGTTTAACGACTCCAGAGATAGTAAACTCGAAGGTTTTTCAAGATTATAGAGCTTGGAAAAACACTTAAAAGAGAACTCTCTCAGTTCCTTTTTCGTACAGTAGTCCAACGAGACCAAAAAATGATTAAACTATCGCTCGAAAGACGCATACTTCAAATACTTTATCGAGCGTGAAAATAGCAAGGTCGCTTGACGATCTTTTCACGTTTAGAGATTCTGAAAAGAGCTTAAAGGAAACTCCAGGGGGGTTCCTTTTTCATATAATCTCCGTGAGCCCGAAAAAGTGATAAAACGACGCTCGATCATATTCTTATGTTTTTCACGAGCGCAAGAACAGACAAAAAGGCGCTCGAGGTTTTATGTAAAAACCACAAAAAACAATCAAAATCATACCACAACAGAAAAAGTCTGTCCATAATCATTCATGTTTCGTACCTGCAAGTCATAATACTCATTTTCACATTAGTCATTAGGTTTAAATACTAAATAAACATAAAAACCCAAAATTTGACATAGTAAAAAGTCATTAAAATGAGTAAATAACTAATTTACCATATCATTTCACACTTTTACCATTGAGTTTCCAAAAAACCTCATTTTCCCCTCTGAATTCGGCAGCGATTTCCTGGAGCTACGGTAGACCATTTGACGAGCAGTTAGCAACATTTTGGTAAGTGCTTCATTCTTGATCTTTTCATGGTTTAAAATTTAAATTTCATTGGTTAAAACTTCTGTTTTAAGTCATTTTTTGGACAATATATGCGTGGAGGCATTCTCGCAGGTGGCCCATACGGGACCTGCAAGAATGACTCGTTCTCGCAGGTGGGCCTTAAGCCACCTGCGAGAAGTTCGCACTGTGTATAACAAGTCACCTACGAGCAGTGCAAAACTCAAATTTTTTTTCAAAGTTTAGCCAATGAAAAAGATTTGCTTCATGAATAAGATCATTAATATTCTTTATATGCTTCTTATGCAGGTAAATATCCACAAACATGGTGCTTGAATGGCGAGAACGAGAACATGAGGAGGATAATGCAAGTGCCGAAAGTCATCCTCCCACATAGCTTCACTAAGAGATTGTGGTCTCTTAAAATACTTCTGTATCTCGGGCATGAGAGCCCAAGTCCGATTGCTGGAATACCTAGTCCGTATGTGGGATCCGGACCAACAAGTTTTTAATGTAGGCACTCATACATTGGCCATTGACATCGAGGACATATATTTCTTGACCAGATTATCCAGGCGTGGGTCCTATGTCAGCTTGACCGGTAGCAGAGGTGGCGGTTTAAAAATGAGTGAATATTGTAATCAATCCTACGTCCCCGAGGTTGAAGGGAAAGTGGCAATTTGGGGAGTAACTGACTTGACTCTCCAAACCATTCTCTTCACTATTGCTCGGATGGTGGGAAGCTCGGCTCCTCACATGGCATTGCAGATCTACTTCCAGTACGCCATCGAGTGTACTGAGCCCCGAGTTTTTAACTGGGCTGATGTAGTGTTACGCAACATCAAAAGGCAACTAACCAAGTGCAGGCAGGGATAACTGAAACAATTTGGTTATGGATCTTTATTCGTGTCCTTCTTCCTAGAGAGGGTCCCTGTGTTCATACTTCAGGTTGAGTGGAACTTTCCGGGTCCTAGAGATCTGAGGATGTTACGATGGTGTCAGCTCATGGCCGGACACGTTGCAGGACCAATCGTCAAATATGACGATATTTTCTTTGACTGGTTGCAAAACCAGATGCTGATGATTGATGACTACGCGTATGCCGGGCTAGACATCCGAGGAGATCCAGATCTAACACTACCTGAGGATGCTCAGTGGGGAGACCTTGGTAAGAAGTACACAAATTTTGTCTTTTTAAATGTTTTTGAATTTTAAAACATATTCAAATGTTTTTGTATTTTAGATGTATCCGAAGACTAACACAAAATTTTTTGTTCATAACACAGACGTTGGAGCATATAGACCTCCTAGAACTTCTCCGATTCAGCGGTGAGGAGAAGCAGCAGCAGTAATGCCACAGTATGCCGAAGATTACCAAGTAGTGGAACAGAACTTAGAAGGCCTAACAGCAGACATTCCAGATATGCCTCTGGAAGAGATTCCACAACGCGATCATCGTCATACTGTAGGGGTATCAGCAGCTATGGGTCGACTGCTCCGCAGAGTTGCTAGGGCAGTTGTGTGTTACCGTGAACGTCATCCTTGACGTCACTATGTAGAAGCTATAAGCTTCATTTTTTGATATTTTGGTCTTCGGACAAATATTTTGTAAAAACAAACTCTTTTTGATCATTATATATATACAGATGGCTTCTACCGGTTTAATTTACATTGTGAAAATTGTAATGTGTTTGATTTATAAATGGTTCAAATATCTGTCTAATACATAATTAGCTAAAGCATCTGTTAATGTATTAAGACGTCTAGGAATATGATGATATTCAATGCGATCAAAATATCGTTCCAAGAGGCGAATCCGCAAATACACCCTTAACAAAGTAGGACTTCGAATAGAGTAGACGTTACTTAGCTGTAGTACTACAAGCTGCGAGTCAAGTCGCACAACCAAATGATGAATTTCGAGAGAGATAGCATCAACCAATAAATCAATGACGACGCTATACTCTGCGATGTTGTTGGTTGCTCGGCCAAGACATACACCTCGTAAAGATACAAGTTCGTTTGTTGGGGCATAGATAGCCCATGCAGCTGAAGCTAAGTTTTGAGTACTACAGCTAGCACCATTAGCGAAGCCAATATAAGGTAGCGAATACTCCAACATCTGGCAATCAAACACAACATCACGTAAGGGCAGAGACCAGATAACGTAAAAAACAAACTAAAGTAACACACACAAAGTATGATACATAAAATACAGGTACTTGTGCACAAATGACTTATGCATAGTACTTCTTCAAGTACAACCCATTCCTAGGTTCACTCAAAGGTATACCATCGTAATCAACCAGCTCATATGCTCATTTTTCCAATACTCGACGAACAATGTAAGGACCATGCCACATAGGTTCGAATTTCCCAGCTCCTAAGACATCTTTATCCTGTTCATAAAGAAGAACAAGATCACCTTCAGAGAAAATGCGAGGCTTGACATGTTTGTCATACTGTGCCTTGACGCTTTTTTTGGGGGCTTCTATTATTGGAGTGGGATCACGTCGAGTCTCGTCTAATTGGATAAGATACAATAGACGTTCTTCTTCAGCGGAAGTATTGGGTAAGAGTTCGACAACTAGCTTCAAAGAAGGTATCTCACATTCTATTGGAAGAATGGCTTCCAGGCCATAGACTAATCGAAAGGGCGTAAACCCCGTAGCGGATTTAACAGATGTCTGATATGCCCACAATGCCGAAAACAACATCGTGTGCCAGCTGTTTTTATGGATTCCTATCATCCGTCGAAGCATAGTTATAAGAACTTTGTTGATTGCTTCGACCTGCCCATTAGCTTGCGGATAATAAGGCGTTGAGTTATCATGACGAAGACCCAACTTTTCCGTAAGTTCAGACATCATAAAATTCCTAAAATGACTACCATGATTGGTAACGATAGCTTGAGGAACACCAAAACGAGCTATGACATGGTTGAAAAGAAATAATGTTGTAGTCTTTCCAATATTATCGAATGTTGGCATTGCCTCGGCCCATTTTGTGAAATAATCAACAGCTACAATGATGTAACCATGCCCCCCGGCCGAGTGAGGGTGACATGTCATGAAATCAATGCCCCATTTTGCAAAAGGACCAACTGAGACCACAGGATGAAGGGGAGCATGATGCGACCGAATTTTTTGATTGTAGGTCTGGCAGGCATGGCACTTTTGAACAACAGTAATGTAGTCATTGAACAAGGAAGGCCAAAAATATCCTGTGCGCAAGATTTTCTGGGCAGTAGCATACCCAGACATATGACCACCACATGCTCCAGAGTGGCAGTCATTCAGATCTTTCTCGGCTTCATCAAAAGTCAAACAACGTCAAAAAACAGAGTCAATTCCTCGATGGTGAAGAGTATCTCCAAGGATAATGTACTAACGAGCTTGATAATGGACATGATGTCAATCAGTACTAGACAAAGCAGGCTGAAAAGTCTGGGTTTGGAGATATATAATGATATCTCCATACCAAATATCATCAGTGTTGATAAGGAAAAGCGATTCATCAGGTAACAAATCCACTGCTACATTTTCTATGGCAGAGTGGGGAAAATCAGATATTAACTCAGAAAAACTAAGGATTTCTTAGACGTGGCGCGATCTAATTCCAAGTCGAACTCCTGAAGTATGAAAATCCATTTGGAGTACTTGCCCCCTAGCAATTGACGTGTCAAAATATGTTGCATAGGGTTACAATGTGAAATCACTGTAGTTTTCGTGGAGAGAATATAATGCCGAAAGCGTTGAACGGCTTGAACGGCAGCTAAAGCCAGTTTTTCTACATGTTGATACTTGATTTCGGTTGATGTGAGACTTCGACTCAAGTAATAAACAACATGTTCATCGTGTGCATCATCTTCTTGCACGAGAACCATGCCGATGGTATACTCCGAGGCAGCAAGATAAAGAAAGTAATCACGACTATAATCAAGAGGGAATAGAAGTGGAGCTTTCATGAGGGACAACTTCAAATCCTCAAAAGCATTGTTGGTAACAGTATCCCAGACAAACTCTGAACCTTTCTTTAGTAACCATGTAAAACCGCGAGTAATCTCGGCATAATTAGGAATGAAATGATGAAGAAAGTTTGCTTTCCCCTGTAAACTTTGTAACTGACACAGTGTGGAAGGAGGAGGGAGAGTAAGAATCGCCTTGACCTTAAAAGGATCTACCCGGATCCCTTGACGTGAAACAATGAAACCGAGGAGACGACCAAACTCTACGCAAAAAAACACATTTATGAGGGTTTAAACGAATGCGATAGAACTGACAACGAACGAAAATAGCTTGGAGATGAGTGGGGTGATCGACTCGACGTAAAGAGTGAAATGGAAAATCATCCAAATAAGGTTGAACAATATGCTTTATATCGTGAAACACATAAGACATAGCACGTTGAAATGTCGTGCCCTCATTCTTAAGATCGAAGGGAAGTTTCCTATAGGCGAAAGTACCCCAAGGACAAATAAAAGCAGTTTTATGTTGGTCCTCGGGAGCGATGTTAATCTGATTATAGCCGGAGAATCCATCCATGAGAGAAAAGATTTCACTGCCGGCACAGTCATCGATAATCTGGTTGACGAAAGGGGTTGGAAAGTTGTACTTGGGACAAGCTTTGTTAATATCCCTATAGTCAACACAAACATGTATACTACCACCTTTCTTATCAATCGGTATAGGGCTGGAAACCCATTTTGTCAGATCCACGGGATAAATAAAACGAGCTTTGAGAAGTTTTTCAACTTCGAGTTTGATGGCTGCCGCTTTACGTGGATGGACAGGACGAAGGCATTGCCGGACTGGTTTATCTCTAGGGTATGTCTTAATATCAGGTATAACTATAGCAGGGTCGATACCAGGCATCTCTTCGTAACTCCAGGTGAAGATGTCACGAAATTATTTAAACAGAGACGTATAAGTGACGATTTCCTCGAGAGAACATGAAGCTCCAATGTGAACATTTTCAACTATCCCAGGTTTTACTGAAATTTCAATCAGAATCGTGAGAGAAATATTACTGAGGTTCCCTTCGGCAAACACATCGTGTGTAGATCCGGGAACAGTTGATATGACAACAACGGTCGACGGAGTCGAAATCCATTGGTAGTTCTCAAGCGTGTGTTGTTCCAGAAAGAGTATGGAACGATGATGCCCATCGTCCCAAGGGGTGTCCTCCATGATGGACATGATCATCTCTTTAGTGGGAAATATGAAACGGAAAGGATCAGGAGACAACTCAACAAGAGAGATTGTAGTGGGTGTTGCCGATTGAATGGCATGATAAGCAGACTCAACCGGACTTAACGGCATGACGTCGTCGAAACGAGTGTGATCTCCAGGGTCAGGGACTATCCAAGGGTCGGAAGACACATGAAGTTCGTGAGGCATGGTGGATATCATATTGATAAAAGAAACGGATAGGTGTGGAACATTACGTGGAGGAAGAGGGAACGTACCCATTAACGAAGAGTCTTTTAAAAGACCAACCCCAACATTCTTGTAACCCGACGGGGTTTTAGCTATAAACGACACGTTGCCAGCGCGAGTATCAAAATTAAAGAAGGCAAGTTGATCAACCGTAATAAATTTTCCTTGATGAGGAAAATGTACTACACAAAAAAGTGTTGACACAACAACATGCATGGAGTCTATCCAGCTACGTCCAAGTAGAAGATTATAATCTAGGGGAGCATCGAAAACTTCCACTTCAACTTGGACTGTCTTACCTTCTAGAGTGACAGGCAATGAGGGAAGAACACCGTAAGGCTTAAAACCAGAGCCATTGAAGGCTTTCAAATTATTTTGTGATTCATTTAAAAGAGGAAAGCCAATGGCTTTCCAACAAGCTAAAGACATTACACACGTAGAGGCACCCTCATCAATAACAGTTCGACAAATGTTCTTGTCGGCGACAACAACTTGTATCTGAAACACAAGCTGTGGGGGTAACCTTGGAATATGATCTTCCAAGTCAAAGACTATCAAATTCGTATCTGTGGGATCAATTCCACCTATATCTTTCAATAGATCCCTTCGCTATGCAAGACAAGACTGAAGGACTTCAAGGGCAGACATCGCTGAAGGTGCTTGGGCCAGATCTTCGACAATGCTATAGTTCTGGGCTGCACGAGCATGAGGATTGAAGGCCGATTTCTTAACGACACCTTTTGGGGGTGGTCATAGAACTGTATCAAGGCTCGGTCTTTCAAGATGAAGAGGACCGTTCGTAGGTGGATTCGGGGGAGAGGGTTGTACCAAAGTTGGAGGTAAATCGTCAACCTTCTCCTTAGATGGAGTATAGTCTTTGGCTCTAGTGGTAAGTGCAATGTTGTCTTTCGTAGAATCACCAGTACACATCAAAACATATGATGTCGTAGAAGTAGAGGGTTGGTCATGGATCACCAACGAAGCCTGTTGTTGAGACGGGAAGGGTTGAGACAAGACTGTCGGCGTAGATGGTTTCGACGCTCCTTGAAGGAACTTAGTTACCTCGGCACATCTCGGACAATCCTTCGTGTAGTGATCATCACCACAGATAAGGTAAGGATAGCATGGTTTGCGCTTATCCCGATCTTCAACAGGAGGAGTTTTAGTTTGCTCATTTTGATTATTATTATTTCTCTCCTTATTCTTGCCTCTCCCTTTCTTGGATTTATTTTTACCGGTCGGGGTAGATTGAACGACGTTCACTTCCGAAGTTTTACCGGTGGGAGGAGCAGGAGACGGAGCATTTTGAACATTAGAAGATGTAGACTGAGGGGTTGTACTTGAAACAAAATGTGAGTGGATATGAGTAGTACCAATCACACCATCAGCTGCATGCGAGGCAGCCGGAGTAGTTGAAGAGCTGGAAGTACTAGGACGAGGTAATTCAAGTAGCAAGTTGTAAAGCGTTCCCGTTTGCGAATAAATGAGATCAAGATATTGAGCACGACTGATAGCCTTCTCTTCTGTAACAACACGGCCCATAGAAATGTCTTTACCAATTTTGTTCATGAAGGATTTCGTAAACCATTCAGCCAGTAACTGATCAGGGAGTTCAAGTTTAATGAGACGTTTCCTCCTTCGCCACTCATGAATATGATCCAAGATATGAGTGCCTTTGGTTTGTTTGAAGGAAGTTAAAATCTCAGTCCCATTATCATAACGGATCGGTAACTGGTAATGTGTAAGAAAATCCATAGCTAGGGTGTTGAAATCGAAAAAGAAACCTCATGGCAATTCAATATACCACTTCGCAGCAGCACCAGTAAGGGTGCGTTGAAAAAGACAGAGACGAATGGAGTCATCCATCAACGAGTTGGACGAACACCATAAATGAAATGTCATAACATTATTATTTGGGTCCTCCCCTACCTTTCCATCGAATTTCGGAATATCCGATGGAAGCTTGGCAGGAATAGCAGGCCATTGGGGAGAGTGACGAATAGGATCATTTAGAATCCTAGACAAATCTGGCAAATCCAAAGTAGCAAGAAAAGGCAACTGCCGATTGACTTGTGGGTACTGGTGACTTTGGGGTGGAAGCCCTGTCAGTAAACCAGTAGGACTGTATGCAGTCTGATTCAGTGGTGGCTGGATATGATAGTAAACCCAAGGATTGTGACCTTGAGTTTGAGTAGGGACCTGAGGTTGAGTAGTCTGACCCGAACCCCAAATAGGATTAGTTATACCTGGATACGGTTGGCCTACAGTAGGGGCAGGTTGTTGCCCCCCAGTATTTTGAGGAAAGTTTTGTAGAAGGTGATTCCAATACTGGGCCAATTCGGGAGGTATGTTTTGTCCAAGAGGTGAGGTTGGTCCCCCTATGGTAGGTATAGTTCCACCCAGAAGTTGTGTGCCAACTGGAGGTTGTGTAGTAACTAGGTTGTGTCTGGGAAAAGGAAAAGGAACCGTACCACCCTGTCCTCCAACAGGAATCTGCAAGTTTGGTGCAACAGTCAGAATAGTGCCACTAGGATTAGGATTACCAGAAGGAAACTGAGGGAGTGTCGGAATAAAACCGGGAATAGGATGCCCAGGAAAAGGAGAACCACCCTGAGGACCGGCTAGGGTTTGCGGAGGTGTTGGAGTGGAAGCATTCAACAAAGAACTCAACGCATGGTAACCAGGGGGTAAATTCGGGTTGACCTCAGGCATTCGCTGGGTATTGATAGGAGCAAGAGTAGCTGTATGAATTTCGGTTTGGACACTCGTAGTATTAGCGAGATGGGCCATCTCAGGAGGGAGAACAAAGTGATAAGGGGTAGTCTCTGGTGTAGTTTCTATCTCAGAAAATACCGGAGGGTTGATTTCATAGACTGTAGGTGATTTAGTACCAAAAAGGACTCACTGGAAATCACCTAACCAAAAAGGATCTTGGCCTACTGCACTATGGGAAGGCCCAACGGTTGATTCAGAAGATGTAACAACGACTTCTTCATAAGAATTTGATCGCACAAAAGGTCGTTCACCACGACGAATACGATAGTCTTCTCTAGTATTGGTAATTCGAAAAGGCTCTAGAGAGTCAGTTGATTCTACTTGTGGTGTGGTGACAACTGGGATGTCACTTGTGTCCACGTGTGGTGGAGTAACAACTGGAACTTCACTCTGATGAGGAGAGCCCTCAGGTGTACTGGTAGGCAAGGGTTGAGAACTATCTGGACATTCTGGAGATAAACCTTGCATCCTACGTGAACGTCACGGGGGAGCAATTGTAAACGAGAAACAAGCTCTGTGAAATAATTCCTATGGTCAACTTCGAGAGACAAACAACATGCACTAGTAAACAAAATCTAGAAAGCAATCACCAAGCAAGCAATACCTTCTAATTCCAAAGCCACTAGTTGGTGATGAAATCCAACGTCGCAACAACAAGACGAGAAGGGGCGGGGCTAAGGTGGAAAAGTTATGCTGACGACCTGCTTAATGGACTTACACCCTGGTTCAAGCTCCCACACATATTCATGGGTATACCCTCCAAGGAGCCCGAGTGATTTTGATCAACGTCAATTCCAGGTACCGTGAAGACTTTCCCCTCCACAGTCACATTGGGTAAGAACCTAGAGATATAAGCCACTAAGGTCACCACAAACAATAGTAAAACCTGGGGGAACAGTCATCAGTCCGATCCACATGCAAGGGCAGGGTATCTAGCCCGAAATCAACCCAAAAGGCTTCCACTCATCATTGTGGGTATACCTCTGAGTGACCCCCATAATACGTACAATCTCTACACCGATGTCAACAAAGCAGGGTGAGTAACTCTGCCAACACCAATGAGACCTAGTGCTTGACCCTTATGTGAGAAGGGCTTCCCATGACAATACATTGCAAATGGAATTTAACACTCCCTAACTCAAGATTCTATTGTGTGTTTTGAGATTTTGGAGAGTGTATCTCTCTTCTTATTCCAAAGCACTGGCCTAGCTAAATGTTGGTGTAAAAGATCCCTAGAAAAAGTTACTAGATAAATTTTAAGATTACGCGATTACTTTAAAAGTTGTTGTTTACTCAAAGGTAATGGAAGTGAAACTCATGTTGTATGACTTTGACCCAAATAATGCAAGGATGATAATGAAATGTAACACTTTTCATTCCATGAAACCTATTTATGGGAGAGAGAGAAAATTTTCCAAATCAACTCTGTATTACCAAGCAATGCACAATTTCCTTTCAGATGTCAATGCAAACAATCATGTATCAAAGGACAATCTCTATGTGTTATTTTCAAATACTTCAACAAACTCTAAAATTTGATTTTGCAATGTTTTCTAAATGACAAAAACAATGTTTTTGAAAGAAAAAATTATTATTCACTTTCCAAAAATAATTCTCACTATATCAATGAGGAAGCATAAAATAAATCATAAAGAATCAAGCAATAACAACCCAATCAACTCTTTCAATGAAAGCAAAAACAAAGAGCAAACCAATGAGTCTTCTCAATGCAAACGAAAATGTTCTTTCAGACCAGCAAGCAAATGAGAAATACCAAACACTTAACTCTCAACCAATCACTGGTTCTCAGCCAATCAAAGACACTCAACTCCAGAAGTTAGAGAGAATGAATTCGCCAATAAGAGCCAAGAAATGAAAGTCAAGCTACAAAGGGCAAGAAAAACCTTGAAACCCTAAAACTGTTCAAGTAATTAAACTAAAGCAAGAGTAATATCAATCAATGATCCAATAAGCCTATCAGAGGTGAATCAACTGATCTGAGTAGTCAAAACTCAATTTTAAAAATTTCAAAAATGTGCTTGCAGGCAGACAGTGTGACACAATGCGAGAAGCTATTATTCTCACAGGAAACCTTATAGCAAGGTGTGAGGTGTTCACACTGGACCCTATGTGCAGGGTGTGAACCTGACCAGATCTTGCAGGCTGTAGTTAGACACAGTGCGAGAATAACTGAACATGAGAAAAAATTTGAAAATTCAAGAAAAATTGACCAAGGCTTCTGGACCCAGTAAGTCTATCAAGATATCCTGAAGACTCAGAGACTGATAGGATAGGAGAAAAATGAAACTAGAGAAAATGGCCACAGAAAAACTCAAAAGGACACAAAGAAAATGGGAAAAGTCCCCAGTGGAGTCGCCATTTTTGTTAATAGATAAATCCATAAGTGCGGACATGAACCGATCTCCCTAGATCCACCTAGATCTAGAACAAATCACGACAGAATAATACTCTTTCCCTAGATTACAACTATTGAATGAACTAGGAGGTAGGAATCATGAACATACCTTCTAATCACTTCCTTGGGTCTTTGTTGTTCCAATTTCTCTCCAATGCTCTTGCGTCGTCTAGACCAGAAAAATACAAACCAATCGGAGTGAAAACAACTCAATATATTCAATAGCTAATCTATGTGTATGATCAAGGAGTTATACAATAAAGTGACATTTTCTTTATGGGAAAAAGACATATTATTGTATTATATTAATTGAAAGTGAAACTTACAACCTGTGCCTTGATGTTGCAAACCTCCTTTCGATGACTCCAAGCTCTAACACACACACTTGCTCACTTGCATGAAGAAGATCAACCACTTTTGATAATCTTGTTGGAGTTCCTTAGCTGCTGTAGCATTAGTCCTTCACACAATCTTCACCAATTCTCCAATAAATCTCTTGCTAGTTTGCTTCTTGTTCTAGTTAACCTTTTCCATGAGTATTCCCCTCAATATATAGGAGAGAATAGATTAGTTACTAGGATAGGAATGATCCCAAGATATCAGGAAAACTAGTACTTAGATAACCATTCGAATGCCAACTCACTCATCTAGAAGATTCCCATCTAGAAGGTTTGAGAATTTATCTTTTTCCTTCCTTTAGAAGTGGTTCGCACCCTAGCAGTTATGTACAGTGCGAACTTCTCGCACCCTGGCTTAAGGTAGCCTGCAAGAATCATACATTCTCGCAGGCAAATATATAGGTAGCCTACGAACCTTCCTCAAAACTATGATTTCTGGAAAGAGACAAAGGTAACTTTTCTTAGGAAAGTGTTCTAGTGAAGAGCCCGATTTCTCCATCATCATTACATCAGCATGACGACCAAAATTATGGATAACATATCTCCTTGCTATGGTGGAGAAAACAAGAAGGCTAGGTGCTATCGCAGGAGGACTAAATTCTACTTTCCTAACTTTAATCCCAAAGGAAAATAACCTAACCTCCTTTGATGAGTTCCAACCTATCTCACTTTGCAATCTTTGTTACAAGGTAATTTCAAAAATTATCGTTAACCATTTAAAACCCTTCCTATCGAGATCTATATCCTTTGAACATAGGGGTTTTTAACAAGGCACACGTATTCAAGATGCCATAGGCACCGCTCATGAGAGTCTACACAACATAAAAAGGAAAAGTTTGAAAGCCCTTGTTTTAAAACTGGATTTAAGGAAAGCCTATGATTGTATTGACTGGGACCATTTAAGAACGATCCTTCTAAAAATTGGTGTGGGGATTCAAATGAAAAATTGGATAATGTCATGTGTCACTTCATATTCCTATGCAGTGTTAATTAATGGGGAGGCAACAAACATTTTTAGAAGTGGTAGGGGAGTTAGGAAAGGATGCCCTCTCTCTCCCTTGCTTTTCATTTTAGTGATGGAAGGCCTCAACTTGTTATTGAAAAATAGCTTGGAGGTAGGAACCATATCAGGTATAAAAGTGTCGAGACTGATAAAAATATTACATCTCTTGTTTGTGGACGACGTTATCATAATGTCGAATGCAATTTTAATCGAATGGAAGGAAATAATCAAAATTATAAGTCTATTCTGTAAAGCATCAGGTCTCATAGTTAATCATACAAAGACTACCATACATTATGAAGGCCTCACAGAGGATGAATTGATCCCTTTCAAATATTTTCTTCCTTATAAATTTTGTGCTCTTTCTATCAGATTCAAATATCTGGGTTACTTTTTAAATACAGGGTCACATTGAGCATCCGATTGGGACTGGATAGTGTCCAAATTAACAAATAAAATTGGATTATGGTGTAACCGGTGGCTATTGCTGGGAGGAAGATATATTTTGGTCAAATCAGTGCTGGAAGGCCAACCTGTCTACTGGATGTCAATGAAAGCCTCGCCACAGGAAGTTATTAAAAATATTAGAAAAATGATGTTCCATTTTTTATGGAATGGTCATTCTGTGTTTTAGCGCTACCATTTATGTAGATGGGAGACATTATCCAGACCAAAAAAGAATGGAGGCTGGGAATTTATAAATCTTTATCATTTTAATACAACTTTGAATACAAATACTCTGTGGAGGGTCCTAAATCATGAAAGTATTTGGCATCAGGTTTGAATGGATAGATACCTAGAGAATGCTAATTTAATCAATTGGCTTAGAATGCAGTCTCATTTCTTCAAATCAGCCTCAAGGATCTGGTCTAGTCTTACCCGCACTATTCCCAATATCCTTCCTTGGCTTAGCTAGCATCCTGACGTAGGTCATCTTATAACTATTGGGAGAGACCTGATTCTAGGTATTGGCGATAATTCATTTCTCCATTTAGAGACAACCACACTTATAAATCAAAAGTAGGTTACTGTCCTAGCACAAGCATCGGTGGCTAGGGATCTGATTACATTGGCTGAGAAATGGAAGAGCAATGTGGACTTGGAGCTATCAGGGTTTCATTCTTCAGATTGGGAAAACTATATTGTAGAATTAAACAAAGTCGGGGTCACTCTCCATCCAAATTCAGAAGATGTTCTTCTTTGGATGGGTGGTGACACAACAGGCAACTTAAATGTTAAAAGCATCGACAATTCCATTCTATCTACTCAAGCGCTTCCAATTTGTCAATGCTGGCGGGTTCAATTGTGGAAATGGAAGATGCAATTGAAGGTAATATTGTTTTTTTGGTTGGCTGTACAGAACAAGATATTAACTTGGGACATTTTACAACTAAAAGGATGGGTAGGCCCGAGTCTATGCACTCTTTGTAAACAAAATGCGAAAGAAAAATCCCACTTATTCATTGAATGCACCTTTTCTAAATCAGTCTAGGAGAAATGTGCATACATACTTAATATAAAATTCAAATGGGATAGCCTGTCCCTTATGGATTGTATGAACTCATGGACACTGAATAAGCATTTATCAAAAATATTGTCAGTTCTGACTTGCTGGTACATCTGGAAAGAACACAACAAATCATATTTGATGGTAGATCACCTTCGGCCTGGGCAGTTGTGTTCAAAGTGGTAGGAGAGCTCAACAAAAATACACCAACTCTAAAATTTCAGAAGTTAAGGTAGAATCCAATCTTGCAGATTAGTGATTACTCTTTGGCTTATTTTGATGGAGCATCCATTGATGGGGGTCAATTTGTGGCGCAGGGGGAACCATTAAATGCTCCAATTCACTGGTTTATAGATGACATTTCAATGGTGGATCTGGAACAAATACTAAAATAGAGTTATTAGGAGCTTGGTCTACTCTCACCATTGTAAAACTCTTGGACATCCATTATATTCAAGTCCTGGGGGACTCTAAAGTAATTATTGAATGGCTAAATCATAAAGGAAAACTTCAAGCCATCAATATTGAAGAGTGGAAACAAAGACTTATGGAC
>SNQJ01S0051603.1:52849-82516 GCA_010110895.2 Picea sitchensis
TTTTAATCAATGTATATAATCTTTATATTAAAAATAATAATATAAAATTTAAATGAACTATAAAAATATAGATTAAATATCAAATAAATTGATAAATAATTAATGTTATTTTGATTAATCATTTGTCCTTACATATAAAGAATACTATAAATAAGATTATAAGAATAATGATTTCATTTCACATGTAAAATAAGATAACTTAAATAAATTAAATTGATAAATAACTAATTTTATTTTGATTAATCTTTTGTCATATATAAATAATAATATAAATAAGATTATAAGAATAATGATTTCATTTCACATGTATAATGGGATAACTTAAATAAATTAAATTGATTAAGTTATGAGTGTAGAAGCACAAAGAAAAATAGAGACAATGAATGAATAAAATGTGTACAAAATGAATTCAAACATAACAATGTTTTTGTAATTGTATAGATGTTACGAGCAATTATTTATGAGAAAGAACAAGAGAAGGAAAAGAAAATGGCTAAATATTTTCTAGTTTTTTTTCAATAATTTTTTTTCTCAATTATATTAATTACGCCGAAAGGCATATACCTATTGGAGATGGGCACAATTAATGATCTTTTAATCTTAAATTCTAATCTGATGGTTATGCATTGAAGATGCTGGCATATTCTTAGTCGTCCTCCAAAATGAATGGATCAGATTTATTGTTGATAACTTCTTTGCATTTATAAATGCATCCGTTAACCTATTTACCTTTTAACATTTACCTAATCATATTAAGAAATTACTGTAACATCATATGATTGCCACGTTTAAATGATTAACTTTTGGAATTCTTCAGAATTTCATTAGCTGGCTCAGTTAAAGTTTCATTATCTGGCTGGGTTTTTTTTATCGACCGTAACTCTTTCATTACCTGGCTGGGTTTTTTAAAGCAAGAGTATTTGGTTGGGTTTTTTAAAGTCAGAGTTTTTTTTATTCGCTGTAACTCTTTCTGCGTTCACCAGCCGCGAGTTAGCGGCTGTGCTAGTATATAATTTGTTCTCATGACTTGATTTACAATCACAACAAAGTATCCATTGTCGAATATATCTTTCGCTTACTGTGGTCTTTCAACCAACAAGAAGGTGAAAGATCATAGCTAGAATTAAAGTTATGAACACTACTATATATCTTAAGTTAACAAAAAGAGTAAAGTCCATAGTACTAGCTGTCACATATACTAAAAAACAATAACATAAGATATTTTCCTTCGCTTGGGTTGGAATGTCCACAAATGGACTGTTGATGCAAGTCCTAGTATATCTTTAGTGTATGTGTAGGGCCCTCATGTCCTTCAACCCAATGATTGGAGGAGATTATGCCAACGTTTTTCTGAAGTGCTACCTTTGATAGATGATCTACTTCCTTGTTGTGCTCACGATAAATATGATTAAAACTAAGCTTCCTAAATGTGGGTTGTAGTAGTCTGTTTTTTTCCTTCCAGTCCATAAGTGAGATGGCTTGTAGCTTACCCTTGTTTTTCAACCATTCTATGATAATTCTAGAATCCCCAAGAATTTCAAGGACTTCAATGTTTAATCCAGATGCCAAGTGTAGTGTTTCCTAGGCGTCCAATAATTTTGCCCTGGTGTTGGTACCCGGGCCACAGTTGAAGGTCCATCTATATTGTGAATTCTTTGTGACTCTGACCAAGCCTCATGCTCTACTCAGTGTGTCCTTGTGCTGTGTTGCTCCATCAAACCACCCTGTAGGTGTATCCTCTGTGATATGTGTTCTATTTTTTATCTGTTTTACCACTTTACTTGGGTGTATAACTTTCCAGTTTTTGAGCATACCAAGTGTTTTATATGCAACAATACTTGTAGAAGGGGGCCCATTTTCAAAGAATTTTTTGTTCCTATCCATCCATACGAACCAAGAGACCAGAGAAGGGAGATATTTTAAGTTGCGTTCCATGGTTGTCCAATAATCATAGCAAGAAGTTATTGAAGTCCCATCCCAAACAATGTTTATATTTTGATCAAGAATAATTGTGTCCCATACTAGACGTGTGAAGGGGCACTTAATAAAGAGATGTGACCCTATCTCTTCATTGATATAGCACAGTTGACATATGTTAGGACCAACCCAACCTTTCCTTTGAAGATTATCCCAAGTGTGTATTTTGTTTTCTATAATTAACCAGGTAAACAACTTAATCTTTTGTGCTATGTTCCAGGACCATAAATTTTCCCTCCATCCATTAATTAATATTTTTTTGCCACACTGAATTTGTGATGGAAGTATAGACATTGTATATTGTAGCTTGATATATGCATGATCATATATTGTATATATAGGAATGCATTCAAAATGAAATGTCTTATTGAGTTATGAAAAACAAGAAAAATGTGAAGTGTTTTATTGTGTTATGAAAAACAAAGAAAAATGTGAAAAACATTTGAAATGCACCAGGGCGGGAACTTGAGTTCCATCAATGGCGGATCTTCGTGAACCAGGAGGAAAAATAAGCTATAGACAACATCGAGGGGTCTCTTCCTGTCTTGGTTTGAGGTGTGTTTTTAAATGTCTAGTTTGGGCGATCTTCAAGCTATTAGTTTTTTATCTTTCCCTTTCCTTTCGTGTCATTAGTTTTTATGGTAGGCTTCTAACAAGTACTCAGGTCCTCTGAGCCTCAGTCCCATTTTATTATTTTACTTTTTTCGGTAACTGAACCATCTCTACCTTGGTAGTTACCTTCCTACTTAGTGTCTGTTTGTCTAATCAACATTTCTCGGAGAGACATAAATGTCATTACTTTTGTTTTTGTGCGAGTGATTTCATCGAACCTCGAGGAAAGGCTTCTTTAACCTTATTTCTTTCTTTCATTATATCCTCAACCTAGTGCTTAACAGGTGCTAGTGCCATGGTTTCGGTTACTAATGATGACATAACTAAAGACGTCATGAAACTAATGAATCTTGAGGATGAGGCAGAGTGGCACAAAGGAGGTCTTTTCAAGGTGACAGATTCATTGGGTGTAAACACTGACACTCACTTTCACACATATACTCTGCCAACCCACTTTCCAATCCCTAGTACTCAATCCTTGACAACTTCACCTTGTCATCCCCCGATACTTTCGAATACACCAAAACAAACCTTTTTGGCCAGTTCACCTGTTGATACAAACACTTTTATTTCTTTGTGTGGACCAGGGGAGTTTGTCCATCATAGTCGGGGGGATAAAGGAGTTTCTTCTGTTAACAGACATAGATATACTCATAATTTTTCAAACCAGATTGTGGTTCGAAAGAAGGTGTGGAAGGATAATAAGAGATTCTGGAGGATGGTGTTGGGGGTGGATGTGGGTCTCGAAGAGACATGTAGACTGACATTGTGTCTCGAGAAATTGGAAACCTATCCTAGGGTATGTACCTAATATCTTCTACCTCACAAAGGGATGTATGGGCTTCATTTGCAAAACCCCGGAGGATGCATCTTTGTTGTTGAACAAATTTTGGGTTTTGGGCATGAGGTGGATCTCCTGAGACTGGAATATCAGAGGATTATTACAGAGAACTCCTTTATACAAAGAAATTGATTGATGTCAAGCCGACCAAAGTGGCCTCGACCTGGAGAAACGGTCGCATTGGGCAGGGAGCGGTAGCTCAGAGATTAGATAGTTTTTTGGTTGCCGAAGACCTTTTAATTGATATTGGACTTTACAGGTCATGGGTAGAGTTTCCTTATATTTCTGATCACGCGCCAATTCTAATACAGATGGAATTACCTCCTGCATATAAAATCTACCCTTACAAATTTAATGCTCAGTGGATCATTGAGAAGGAGTTTGTGGATATAGTCATTAAGGTTTGGAATGACCCGATTTTCCTTACTGAAGGAGGCAGGAAGATTAGAATCATCCGGAAATTACAAGAACTGAAAAAACAAACAAAAATTTGTCATAAAGAGAATCCGATCCGGAAAAAAGATAAACTAGTATCGCTAGAATAAGACATTAAGGAAACAATTAAAATCTTGGGAGGTGATCCAAGTGATCAGGCAGTTGTTACAGCTCTTCGGTATTTATAATTGGAAATGAATGGCATATTAAAAGCTGAGGAAGAATAGTGGCGATTACATAGTAAGGCTCTTTGGATGACCAACAGGGACAATAATACCAAATGCTTTCATAAGTTTGCTAGCTATAACAGAATCAAGAAACATATATGGGAAATTCAAAGTGGGAATGGTGACATTATAACTGAGCAGGATAATATAAAGGAAGCAGTTGTCAAATATTTCAAGGACTTCTACAAATCTCCGACAAACCCGATTACAGCCGATCAATGCAAGCTTATTGATTTATTCCTACAGATGATTAATGCTAAGGAGTCTAGTTCTTTGTTCACATCTATCACATTGGATGAGTTGAAAGAATTTTTGTTTCACTTTAAGAAAGGAAAATTTTTGGGGCCGGACGGATGGAGTACAATATTTTTTATTTTCTTCTTTGACCTAGTTGGGAAATATCTCCTTGCTATGGTGGAGGAAACAAGAAGGCTAGGTGCTATCGTAGGGGGACTAAATTCTACTTTCCTAACTTTAATCCCAAAGGAAAATAACCCAACCTCCTTTGATGAGTTCCGACCTATCTCACTCTGCAATCTGTGTTACAAGGTAATTTCAAAAATTATTGTTAACCGTTTAAAATCCTTCCTATCAATATCTATATCCTTTGAATAGAGGGGTACTTTACAAGGCAAGCGTATTCAAGATGCCATAGGCACCGCTCATGAGAGTCTACACAACATAAAAAGGAAAAGTTTGAAATCCCTTGTTTTAAAACTAGATTTAAAGAAAGCCTATGATTGTATTTTCTGGGACCATTTAAGAATGATCCTTCTAAAAATTGGTGTGGGGATTCAAATGAAAAATTGGATACTGTCATGTGTCACTTCATCTTCCTATGCAGTGTTAATTAATGTGGAGGCAACAAACTTTTTTAGAAGTGGCAGGGTAGTTAGGAAAGGATGCCCTCTCTCACCCTTGCTTTTCATTTTAGTGATGGAAGGCCTCAACTTGTTATTGAAAAATAGCTTGGAGGTAGGAACCATATCAGGTATAAAAGTGTCGAGACTGATAAAAATCTTACATCTCTTGTTTGTGGACGATGTTATCATAATGTCGAATGCAATTTTAATTGAATGGAAGGAAATAATCAAAATTATAAGTCTATTATGTAGAGCATCGGGTCTCACAGTTAATCATACAAAGACTACAATACATTATGAAGGCCTCATGGAGGATGAATTGATCCCTTTCAAATATTTTATTCCGTATAAATTTTGTGCTCTTTCTATCAGATTCAAATATCTGGGTTACATTCTAAAGACAGGGTCACATCAAGCATCAGATTGGGACTGGATAGTGTCCAAATTAACAAATAAAATTGGATTGTGGTGTAACCAGTGGCTATTGCTGGGAGGAAGATATATTTTGGTCAAATCAGTGCTGGAAGGCCAATCTGTCTACTGGATGTCAATGAAAGCCTCGCCACAGGAAGTTATAAAAAATATTAGAAAAATGATGTTCCATTTTTTATGGAATGGTCATTCTAAGTTTTATCACTACCATTTATGTAGATGGGAGACATTTTCCAGACCAAAAGGGAATGGAGTCTGGGGATTTAGAAATCTTTATCATTTTAATACAACTTTGAATACAAATACTCTGTGGAGGGTCATAAATCATGAAAGTATTTGGCATCAGGTTTGAATGGATAAATACCCGCAGAATGCTACTTTAATCAATTGGCTTAGAAAGCAGTCTCATTTCTTCAAATCAGCCTCAAGGATTTGGTCCAGTCTTACCTGCACTATTCCCAATATCCTTCCTTGGCTTAGCTAGCATCCTAGTGCAGATCATCTTATAACTATTGGGAGAGACCTGATTCTAAGTATTGGCAATAATTCATTTCTCCATTTAGAGACAATCACACTTATAAATCAAAAGTAGGTTACTGTCCTAGCACAAGCATCGATGGATAGGGATCTGATTTCATTGGCTGAGAAATGGAAGAGCAACATGGACTTGGAGCTATCAGGGTTTCATTCTTCAAATTGGGAAAACTATATTGTAGAATTAAAAAAAGTCGGGGTCACTCTCCATCCAAATTCAGAAGATGCCCTGCTTTGGATGGGTGGTGACACAACAGGCAACTTAAATGTTAAAAACATCAACGATTCCATTCTATCTGCTCAAGCGCTTCCAATTTGTCAAGGTTGGCGGGTTCAATTGTGGAAATGGAAGATGCAATTTAAGGTAATATTGTTTTTTTGGTTGGTTGTACATAACAAGATATTAACTTGGGACATTTTACAACTAAAAGGTTGGGTAGGCCCGAGTCTATGCACTCTCTATAAACAAAATGTGAAAGAAAAATCCCACTTATTCATTGAATGCACCTTTGCTAAATCAGTTTGGGAGAAATGTGCATACATACTTAATATAAAATTCAAATGGGCTAGCCTATCCCTTATGGATTGTATGAACTCATGGACACTGAATAAGCACTTATCAAAAATATTGTCAGTTTTGACTTTCTAGTACATCTGGAAAGAATGCAACAAATCATATTTGATGGTAGATCACCTTCGGCCTGGGCAGTTGTGTTCAAAGTGGTAGGAGAGCTCAACAAAAATACACCAACTCTAAAATTTCAGAAGTTAAGGTAGAATCCAATCTTGCGGATTAGTGATTACTCTTTGGCTTATTTTGATGGTGCATCCATTGATGGGGGGTCAATTTATGGCACAGGGGGAACCATTAAACACTCCAATTCATAGGCTTATAGATGGCATTTCAATGGTGGATCTGGAACAAATACTAAAACAGAGTTATTAGGAGCTTGGTCTACTCTCACCATTGCAAAACTCTTGTAAATCCATTATATTCAAGTCCTGGGGGACTCTAAAGTAATTATTGAATGGATAAATCATAAAGGAAAACTTCAAGCCATCAATATTGAAGAGTGGAAACAAAGACTTATGGATCTAGTTATCACTTTCAAAGGAACTAGCTTTCAACACATTTTCAGGGAATCAAATGAGGAGGCAGATAATTTGTCAAAGGAAGCTCTCTCGTTGACTAAAGGAAGATTAACATACTTCACTTGGGATGGAGCGATTGCGGGTCCAACTCACCATGTTGATATCTTTTAACTTCAAGTTTTCTCTTGTTTTTTGTTAGTACTGGAACTGTTGCCTTTGGATTGTTTTTTTGAAAGTTTTTCCTGATCTTTCGTGGTTAATATTCTATATATTAACAGAGTAGTGTAAGGTTACCTATGTTTGTTAAGGTATTTTAGATTTAGAAATGATATTGTTTTAGATCTTTGTAAACAATTTTTATTTGATAAGTTTTATATGGGTCAAAGTGTGATTGGATGGATCAGTGATTATTGATAAGGATACCTGATGATATAATTAAAATTATTATCTAATATAATTTTGTGCTAATTTTTCTACTGAAGAAAAAAATGCATTCAATCATTGAAAACAAGCTGATGTCGATGTTGTACAGGGATATTTATTTAGCAATACACCTCAAACCCCTTTATTCCTTGATTTTTCTTATGTCTTAACCGTGTTTTCGTAGTGGCCGACCATCTGGTTCAAAAAGTAATGGGCCAACTCCTGAACCTTTCAATGCAGAGCATCAACAACCACGTGGACATCTGACGCTAAAGGAAAATTGAAGTGACAGGCCATAAAGAGAGAAAACGAAAACATAGAAGAGAAGATTCTTAAAACTGTAGAAATTATTGATAATTGCAAAAGAAAACACTCTGATGCCGAACTATGTGGAGATATGTATATAGAAATACACATCAAACACCTTTATTCCTCATTTTTTCTTAGGTTTGAATTCACCTTTTCACAGTGGTCGACCGTTATCCACGCCAAGCCCATCTCGCGTCAAAAAGAAATGCACCGACTCCCATCTCGCGTCAAAAAGAAATGCACCGACTCCTAAGAGCTTTTGATGCACAATGATACAATGTAGGGGATCAATAACTACGTGGACAACAACCAGCTCATAGTGGCCGACCATCAACCACGCCGAGCCCATCTCTGGTAAAAAAGAAATGGAGCTGACTCTTAAGAGTTTCGATGCACAACTATATAATGGAGTGTATTCGATAGCCACATGGACAGAAGACCAACGAAAAAAATATCGACGATAACTCCTTCACTTTGTTATTCCTTTTTGAAATGATTTATTAATGTTTTAGGCTAAAGATTCTAAGAAATGAAGATTTTTTTCGAGGATATTTGTTTGAAATTCGACGAGAAATTGTTGGATTTGTAGATTTAAGTGATTATTTTTGTAAAATCCGAGTATCCTGAGAGTTTGTCCTTATGCTGAGTCCATTTCTGCATTCATAAATGGATTCTAAACAACAAAAAATATTGATTGGTGTAAATTTATATAGCCAAATTGCACAAAAAAACCATTTCGTTGAACAACTAGCCAACCCCTTTATTAATACCTCCTTTACTTCTATATTCCCTTTAAAATGTTTATCAAAACAAAACAATTTCTTTGGCTTTTATATTTCCTTTAAAAATATTTTATCATATTTCAATTAACAATATTCATAATTTCTATATATATATAACCACTTAATATTTACCTTACACTTTGTTATTTCCCTTTCAAATGATTTATTAATG
Source organism: Picea sitchensis (assembly GCA_010110895.2). Classification (NCBI taxonomy): domain Eukaryota; kingdom Viridiplantae; phylum Streptophyta; class Pinopsida; order Pinales; family Pinaceae; genus Picea; species Picea sitchensis. The sequence goes on from SNQJ01S0051603.1 coordinate 61,549, forward strand.
ATTTAAAAAAATAAATTAGTACTTAAATTTGAAATATTTATAATGAAAATTATATTTTATTTTTTCATTAAATTTAATAAGGGATGACACGTGAGGGGATAATTTATGATTTTGAGGGACAAAATAAAGTAAAAATCATTTAAAGTTTGGGAATTCCCTCTAACAATGAATCAAAAGGGTTGCAATATATCAAGATCTTTATATGTTAAAAGAAATAAGCATAACGTTAAGAATGGTAGTGGGGGACACTTCCATCATTATTAAAGCCCATGTCCCATCATTATTAAAGCCTTCTTGATCGATATTATTCCAACGAACACAAGACTAGCCAAAGTTGTTCAAAGATCCTTGGACATAGTCAAAGACTTTGTGAGCATATAGTTTTAACATGTGTGATGATCAAAAAACAAAAAGGTGGATATTTAAGCCAACATTAACACTTGTAGGAATGAAGGAACCTTAGATAAGGGAGACATGGGAATAATCTACAAGCTAATCCCATGAACATCACCATCCAAAGTTCGAGGAATCAAATTACTTATAAGTGGAAGTGCATCACCATCCAAAGTTCGAGGAATCAAATTACTTATTAGTGGAAGTGCACGTGAGATGAAAGGAAAAGGGAAACAAATCTTACACACTCCATATCGATTAGCATGCTTTTGTTTGATATCCTAAAGGCTTGATATATGATCCATTTATATGCATGTGTGCTCTACTTATTGGAAGTGAGATTGTCATTTTAGTCAGGAGTTGAGCCTTGTTGTTATTTAGGCTGAAGGAAATTGATGATCCAAGGATCCTCGTCATCTCCCTTATTCATAGATCCTATAATATAATGTCACACTACCACTACATTCATAGTTGTTGTGCATCCTGCAACCTACTCCAAATTGCAATAGGGCTCAAGAGATGTGAGAGGGAAATGGAAGAAACCAAGTAAGTTATAAGGATTATAATTATGAAATGATGGTGTTGGGAAGATTATTGGTAGGATAATTTGTTGATAAAGAATCGAGAAGAATGAAGACATGAAATAAGTTAAGGTCTTTATTCACTTACACCAACAAAAGCATTTTGAATTGGAGGAATCTTTGTGATCTATTGGCACTAAGGTCGACAAGGTCTTGGCATATTTGGGTATATTCCTATTGAGGAAGATGCTCCTCCACCCTTAGTTGGCATGGTCACTGGACTCACCCTTACAATCTTTGAAGAAGTTGAGGCCACTAAAGAAGCAACCCACCCTCGAGAAAGGCAGTCAAGATTGAGGAAGTGAGCATGACAATGAATATAAATGAACAAAAGTTGGTAGAAACTTCCCCAAGGGGCATGCTATTATAATTTCATGATCTTAGTAGTTTATGTTTTGTTGAGTTGTAGTTATTTTACAACGTTTTTTTAGGCAATATTGATCCGGATTATTTTCGACACGAAATGAGAGCAGAGATATAATAAAGAAATGCACAGAGATATCACGGATATCCAATAATATAATATAAATGTATCAGATATGCAACCATAAACAAAGAGATATAGTGATACACAATTTCTATTAATGAAAGAAATGTACAGAGACTGTAAAAATACAGAGTGAAAGACTCGCTAGAATGGTGGTAGCTTATCTCTGAGAAGAGATGTGATGACTACTCGCATTCGCATGAAGATGATTACAATGAGACTCTGAAGACCTTTTTAAAATAAGCAGGAATGCCAAAAACCCTAGACATCCAAAAACCTAACCCTAGGAGATGAAGCGCCAAAAGTCATGCGGGCCCCGTTTGGGTAAGTTGGTACATCAACATCCCGGGGTCGTAACTTTTGCATACGATCTCCGTTTTAGGCATATGATAGCCCGTTGGAAAGGTATCATCTAGGAGATTAATTTTAGGCATAATATTGAAGGAAATTCCATATTGTAAGCCTATTTTCCCAAAAACATCATCTAGGGCCTCAAAATGGCCTCGAAAGTTAAAACCTGTTAAAAATAGTAAATTACCCAAATTGCTAGAAACTGTTTTGAGCCAGTTGGAAAGGGTGGGTGGACAATGATATACACCTATATCAATACTCTCTCCTTAGGAAGCAATGGTCTCCATTGCATTGAGTGCCCAGGGGAGAGGAAAAAGTGTTTGCTGAATCTGAATCTTGGTGAGTTGCTTGCCTAGCTGGAGACGTCGCGTTGCTCAGTTTGTGGAAGTCTGTCACGAACCTGTTGAGGCTGAGGCTGTTCAACAAGTCAAGGTACATGAGAGGACAATGTGCATAAGGAATCTTTCCACTTTGCTGCAACCTTTTCGATCTGCTTCTGTTGGATAGAAGGTGTTTGGGTCGAGGTTGTAGTGGTTGCAGTGTTCTTCTGTTCCCCTTTTGAACAGATTGTGAAGAAGCTGAATTTTGCAGTATGAGATACTACCTTGCGACACTTTTTAAGTGGAACAATAGTTGGAACTACCCGTGGTATTCTATAGATATGACCCCCCAAAGTAACAATGACACTATGGGGTCGAGACTCATAAACAACATGGTGTCTCCACATATATGGTTGGCCCAAGAGAACATCACAGACATTTGGTAGTGAAACATCACATAATACCTCATCCTTGGAAAGGGTTGGATGGCGTATGACAATCAACGATGTTGGATGACATGAAGATCTCATCCTTAACAGCCCGAGCCACCCGATATGAAGATCTCATCCTTGACGAAGCCACCCGATGTTGTATGGCTACGGGTGTGGTGTTGTCGACAATTCCAACTGTTTGATTACCTCTACTGAGATGAGGTTCTTCTGGCTTTCGCTATCAACAATAAAATGCAACGGGGTCCCCTTCACCCACATCTGTGAATGAAAAAGGTGCCCCCCCTCTTCGAGATCTATTGGTTCTTCTGATTGAATTGTTACTGTCACGAAAATAGCAGTGGGGTCTATGTCAATGATCTGTCCTTTACCAATATTTTCAGAATCAGCTTCAGAATCAGGGTTCGGCTCCTTATCTTTGATCTCAACCACCAATGACTGTTTTGAGAGACATTCATCGGTGTTGTGTCAGTGGATTTTGTGGAAATTGCACCATTTTTCGGTGTCCTTCTTTGTCTTCTCGTGACCCTTCTTTTCCTGTGGCTTGGATTGGTTTTTGGGAGACTGTTTGTTAGGGCTTTCTTTGTCATACTTTGTTTGTTGTGTATTTGCAGACCCGAACTCCCATTTTTTTTGGTGCTTAAATTTTTGCTCGATTTTAACAACATATCGATAGGCAGCACCGAGTGATGAGATGTCCAGAAAATCCATTTCGGTTTGGATGTATATGTGTAGAGCCCCACGGTATTTTAGAACCAAATGTCACTCAGAGTCTTTGATACCCATCTTGGTGCGCAAGGTATGGAAGGTATTGGTAAACTCTAGAACTTCTTGGCCCCTCTCTTTCCGCAGTGTGGTCCATCTCATGTACTGGTCCTCATAGTTGCCAATAGGGTAATATTGTTCCTTTACCGCATCCACAAAAAAATCCCAAGTGGGCTCGACCCCATATATTCCAGACTCCTCTATGGAATTATGATCCCAGTAAGTTTCCCACCAATTTTTGACATGGGGAGAGACTTAAGGAGTGCGAATATGATATTTTCTCTGTCGAAAAAATTGTGAATAGAGAAATACACTTCTAACGGATTTAACCATTTATCTAGGGCATCCGCATCTATCTGACCTTCAAATATAGGAATATCAAAATTGAACTGTACCTTAAAATGCGAGGTGCCTCCAAAGTGGCCGCTTGATGAATATGTGCCTGATGCTATCGAGAGGTGTTGAAGGATGTGGAAAAAATCCTCCATCATTTTGTCCCTCTATCGCGTGAGAGCTTTCTCAAGCAACAAACTTATAGGATCGTCTGCTCCGTCGTTTTTCTTTTCTTCCGCCATGGAGGGTTTATTGGGTGTGTGAGAGAGATTGTCTTCAAGAGAGATAATCTCGAGGCCGAAGTTTCTATACTCGGACCTTGTTGGGGAAATGCACTGAAAAACGATCAAGAACAACCCACTCTGATACCAATGATCCGAATTATTTTTGGCACGAAATGAGAGAGAAGATATAATAAAGAAATGCACAGAGATATCACGGATATCCAATAATATAATAGAAATGTATCAGAGATGCAACCATAAACAAAGAGATAAAGTAATATACGATTTCTATTAATGAAAGAAATGTACAGAGACTGTAAAAATACAGAGTGAAAGACTTGCTAGAATGGTGATAACTTATCTCTGAGAAGAGATGTGATGGCTACTCCCATTCACAAGAAGATGATTACAATGAGGCTCTGAAGGCATTTTTACAATAAGAAGGAATGCCAAAAACCCTATACATCCAAAAACCTAACCCTAGGAGATGAAGCACCAAAAGTCATGTGGGCCCTATTTGGGTAAGTTGGTACATCAACTTCCCGGGGTCGTAACTTTTGCATACGATCTCCGTTTTAGGCATATGATAGCCTGTTGGAAAGGTGTCATTGAGGAGATTCATTTTAGGCACAATAACGAATTAAATTTTCTATTACAAACCTGGTTTCCCAAAAAACATCATTTAGGGCCTCAAAATGGCCTTGGAAGTTAAAACCTGTTAAAAATAGTAAATTACCAAAATTGCCAGAAAACTGTTTTGAGCTAGTTGGAAAAGGTGGGTGGCCACCGATATCCACCTGGATCAAATATACTTGCCATATAGGGAATAACAATTTTAGAATAAGTTGGGCAAAAGTAGTAATAAGGAAACAATCTTCATTTTTGTGGGAAGTCTAGGGTAAAAACTCAAACAATTTTGTATTACATAGTTTATTATACGATCATAGTCAATCTAATACAAACTTATTTATTTATGTTGGAGGGAAAATTCATCACTAGGTTTAATTTTTATATTAAAAATAATATTTTGAAATTTAAATGTTATAAAATTATAAATTAAATATCAAATATATTAATAAATAATTAATGTTGTTTTGAATAATCTTTTGTCTTTACATCTAAAAAATTATTGTGCTTAAGGTTTTAACAAAAATGATTCCATTTCAAAGGGATAACTTAAATAAATTAAGTTATGAGTGCAGAAGCACATGGAAAAAATACATGAATACAATGTTTACAAGATCAATTTGAACATAATCATGCTTTTATAATTAGATTTAATGAATGAATACAATGTGTACAAGATCAATTTGAATATAATCATGCTTTTACAATTTGAACATAATCATGCTTTTATAATTGTATACAAGTTATGCACAATGTTATGTGATAAAGAACAAGAGAAAGAAAAAAAATTACTAACTATATGTTAGCTTGATATATGTTATGATTTATATCATACATTATATATATAAGGATGCATTTAATTACAAGAATAATGTATATATGAATACATTCAATCACATGTTATGATTTATATCATACATTATATATAGGGATGCATTCAATTATAAGAATAATGTATATAGGAATACATTCAATCAATGAAGGCAATTAGGTTTTATCACCGTTCATGGCCATGCCTAGAGTTGTTGGTGCACACAACAAAGGGTGTCATAGGTTTGCATACCCTATTGGATAAATAATGTTGTAGTGAGTTCACAAGGTGCTTAGGTGAGCACATGAACTTTGGGACTTGGCCTGAATAGTGTTATCTACACCAAACGATGTAGAGGTTTTTGGGTGTTCCCTTTAACCACGTGAAGGAGCTTCCCTCAACCTCACCCATCACTGGTGATGGGGGGATTTCAAAAATGTTGTCCCTTGAACCCATAAGAAGAATTAGGAACCAAGGGTAGCTTCGTTGGAGGAGTTAAGTGTGAAGAATATGTATTTTCTAACACATGTAAGGCAATTCATTGAATACCAATAATTATATATAACAATATAACTTTGAGAGATAACATTTCATGTTAAATTCTATAAAAATATATTATTTATACAACAAGTTCTCTTATTATTACTCTCCGAAAAGGCATATCATGATATTATGAACAAAATTTGACATATGGACACATTAAATCTCATTATTTCATCCATGTTGTATTGTGTTGTCTAAGTTTTTTAAACTAATACACATAAAATATCATTATTTCATCCATGTTGTACTGTGTTATCTAAGTTTTTTTACACTAATACAATTTTCTTTTATATAAAATGTCTCGTATTTTTATTAATACACAAAAATATAATACATGCATTTTATAAAAAAAGGTCATGAGAATAGCCACTGCTAGTTAAGGCCAAAATACCAAGTACTCATCCAATCAAAACTTGCTACGCAGCTACAAAACATAAAATGACATAATGACCCACATTTCTCAAGGCTTATGCACTGTAAGATGTTGATAAGAAGCTAGCAAACAAATAATTTAATAACCACCTATCAACAAAAAAACTGAATGGATAGAGATGATCACCTTGTAAAACTTTTAGAATGGGAGAAATTGAAAATTAAAATCTTTTAGAATGGGAGAAAATGAAAATTGAGACTCAAGATGGTGATTACATTAAAAGTTGTATCCAATAAATAATAATAGGATGAACATCAATCAAGGACAAGGATAAGATGTTCACCGACTAATTTTTATTTCCAATTGCAAAAGGAAAATGGAATGGTCATCGCTAAGTTTTGTGGAGTATTTTGTTTACTGTTATATTTCCTTTTATATTTTTTGTTTTGTTTGCTAGTATGTTCATTGCTTATGGGACTAGCCTGTGGTCTAAGAAACCATGGCCCAGGGGCATCTAAGCCGTCAAAATCACTCGGGGATCACATCTGGCCTAGGCCACACCAATCCTTAACATGAATGGATTTTTTTAGGTATCTCCTCCTTACTACCACGAGTTTCAAACCTTGGTCGCCTTATAAAATGAAACCCTCGAAATCCAATCGCACTAGCGAGATTCAACTATATTCCCTTTCATATTAAATGTTTTATAAAAACACATTTTAATAGATTAAAAATATTGTAATTATGTCCCACATCTTTAAAAAAAGGTTTTAAAATGCCTTTTTAATCATATTATATAAATATCAACTATGCCTTGTTTTTCACCAATTTAGAAAGAAATCACGGTCCCAAAAAACTAAATTTTGGTTTTAAAGTATTTTTCAAACACTCTTATATAAAAGTAGTTCCAAAAACAATTAAATTTTGGACATGTGAAAAAGGGTAAACTAATCCTTATTTAGTTATTTTCTATTTTCAAAATTCAAAATAAGTAATGTAACATATTTTGGCACACACAACCAAGTGTGTTGTAGATGTGTGTATCATGTTAAAAGAAAATTACATAGGGATGTTGAAATGCACATGAAAACTATGACACTTGACATGTATAATACATTTTGCACTAAATGTTGTAGAATTTTTAAGGCATTTCCCTGAACCTTGTGAGGGAACTACCCTTCAACCTCACGTATCAATGGTGACAAAAACCTACCAAAGGAGTTTTATATTGGATCCCATAAGGGTCACTACCCATTGACCTCATAAGAGGAATTAGGTGTTGGACATATTGTCATTGATGTCAACAGTATATCAGTTAGCACAAGAAGTGAACAGTATGAAGATCAAATCTTAGAAGGGAAAACATAGTACAAAAGTAAATGAAGATCAAAGCTTAGAAGGAAGACCGCATTGCACAGTATATCAGTTAGCAGAAGAAGCAAACAATATGAAGCAATTCGTGATTATTGTTTATCATGATAGGATCAACAATGTTCCTATGATAAAATCTCCGGAGGGTTAGAAAATGCAGAGATCAAAGCTTGGAAGGAAAAGCATAAGTTCAAAGTGAGAAGCCTCAACAGTTGTCCGATTAGGGTGAGAAACCTCAGCAGCCGTCCGATCAATAAATTGACCGTGTTGATCATCTAAATATTATGGACGTCGGTCATATGAGTGACCGTAGGCTTGAGGACCGTTAGAGGATTGTGACCGTTGGATCTGCAAGCCAGATCAATAGTAGGGATAGATTGTGGAGATCAGAAGGAGAGTTAAATGACTCGCTAGTTCCAATCCTGCAATTGGTTTAGATCGTCAGATCTCATAGACTCGAATATCGACAACTGCGGTTGATCCAACAAACGATCAGATTAAGTTAGATTGAGTTGTGACCATTGGATGTGCAATCTCCACATCAACGATAGGTATAGATTGCAGAGATCGAAAGGAGAATTAAAAATCATGTTATTTCCAATCTCTGAATTAGTCAGGACCGTCAGATCTTACAGCTTCGAAGATCGACAATTGTGGTTGACTCACCAACAACACACAACTTCAAATTGTGGAGTTTTGGGTGTCGATTTAAATCACTCACAAGTTGTGGTTCTGTAATCATCATCGACTGTTAATCTTCTTCGAAGAGTTCACATTGACTGTTGGATCAATTTTCAGTGGAAGGATAGGATAAGCATAAAGATCTAAGATCTGTTTTATCCAAAATATCGTCAGCTATTGGATTGAAAGTAAGTGGAAGGAGGGGATAAGCAATGTCTGAGATATGAGATCTCGATCACACAAATATCTGTCAGTTGTCGAATCACATTAAGTGAAGGATAGGATAAATGAGGCACAAATTTTGAGAATTCGATTATCCGAATTTACATCAATCGTTATATCATTCTAAAGTTGAAGGACAGGATAAGCGAAGATGGAGGGTCGCTGGATTTAAACCAAGGAAAAGAAGCATCACAGACAAGATTGATCCATTGATCTAAGATCCTGATCAACGAATAACATTTGTTTCGGGTCTAAATATGTGAGGAGGTTATGCTCCAGAAAGTTTGATATTTGAAATTCCCGAAATGCGAATTTTCGCCAGCCATTGTATCATTATAAATGGAAGGACATGATAAGCTAGAAGAGCTACATTGTAAATAGATCAAGCCATTGATTTAGGATCATGATCGACAAAAAAAATTTAGTTTGGGTATAAAGATGCAAGGAGGTTAAGCTCCAGGAAAATCTCACTTCATATTTTTCAGTTTGAGACTTGAAAAAATTGAAACCTGGAAATTCGAAATGAATAAGGACCTGTTAGCGTTAGAAGTCACTCCTGGATTGCAACAGGAGCAGAGCCCAATGCCCATCATTTTATGTCACGAATAAATTTAATGGGTGATCAAATGGGTAGAGACCTAGGAAGGTATCACTCTAACTCAGGGACCAGGCCTGGTATGTAAAGAACAATGGAGGTCTTGATCTAACTTCCGTCACTGAGTTGATTGTAAAATGAGCAGATGCAAGACTTGGTGAGATGAGTGAGCAAGACTGCCTCGGGCATCAGGCCTTTCAACAGCTTGAGGAAGAAAATCTCAGAATACAAGATCCTCTTGGTTCTGAGTTTTGGGGAACTGAAGGGTGACTTGACTGGATCCTCCAATTCCAAATCATTCAGCATTGAGAAAATACAAGAAATGATTAGAGACAATGCAACTATTACAGTGATCCAACCTACATCATCCTATAACAGCACAACTTGACTGGATCCTCTAATTCCGAGCTGTTCTAAGACAGTGTAAACAAAGAGATGGAAAGAAGCTGACATTCATAAGGCAAGAAGTCTCAAGTGCCAATACATAACCAGAGCAACCAGTGCATCGTTAAAACTTTATAATCGGGAGCCTAGCTCAACCATCGATAGATTACAAAAATGGAAAAAATGCCTACATATACTCAAAACAAAACAACAACAGCGAAAACGAGACACTGCATTAAAAAAATTACGTCTGCATGTCTTCTGGCAGTCTGTACATGCAGACTTTGGATGATCGTGCACTTATGACATACACAACCAGACTCCTGACTGTCCTGTAGATGAATCAACATGCTTTTAATCCTTTGCCAGATTTTCCATTTATGGCAGAGACGATGTCTAACCACCTCCAACAACTTCAATAACTGCTTTCTTGGGATTAGGAACAATCTAGGTCAACCCTGCCCTCTGGGACATGGAGGTCTTCTCATGGCTCCACCTGGATCAGCTGAACAGTCTAATAGATAGGTCGTGGAGGATCTGGCATGCTTTACGTGGAAAGGGGAAAGGGAGTGATAACAGAAACAACAGGGGTGAGACACATGACAAGAAGAAGGGGCGAAGGTGACGGGATATAATGGTAACGGGGGACACATTATTTATGGGAGGCTGACGTCGAAGGGAGCGGGACAGATGTCGGAGGACGAGGAGGGGAAAAAAGGAACGGGCCCTGTCACGCGGTCAACTGGAGAAAAAATGGCAGGGGAGGAAATGGTAGAGAAGGCGACACGATAGGAAGGGGGCCCCACGCCAATACCACACCATTCTGGACCACCACCCCCCCCTCCTTATTAAAGGCAGAATGGCAGAGGGGGTCCATAATTTTTTGAGTGTCATTGATCTAGGCACCTCAATCTCGACCATCTGCGAGATGCGTGCCCAATTCCAGACCCCCCCGGTTAAAGGCATAATGGCGAGGGGGCTCCAGAATGAAACCTCAGCTGCAGATCTAGGTAGGCAGATCTCTACCGTCCGAAACTGCCCGCTCATTTAAAATGACGTGCCTATCCTCTAAACTTTGGAAAAATGGGCTTTCTGAATCTCTTTCTTTTCCCAAGGGGACGCTTCTTTCAAGAGAGCACCCTCTACATGATTATGTGCTAACATTAGGCTCCATGGGGGATGACACGCCCCCTGCGGGAAGTCGTGAACTCTTTTTTAGTTTCAGTGCCTTACTGTTGGCCTATGGAGTCATTATTTAAAACTTAAAGATAAAAGAAAAACAATATATACAACCACAAATGAGCCATGTGTGGCTCAAGAAAAACATATTTTCAGGAAATTCCCATTCACAGGGCCATTGAAAACTTCTTGATCCTTCAAATCTCGCAACCTGTAGGTATTATTTGAAAATACTTCAGAGATTTTGAAGGGCCCAACCCATAGGGATTCAAATTTGTCATGTTTTCCCTTGTCTTGTTTAGGAGCATCCCATTTTAGTACCAGGTCTCCTATCTGGAACTCTTCTTTCTTGGCCTTCTTATCAAACACCTGTTTGATCTTCTGCTGATGGTCCTGAATTTTGTTCATCACCCGCTCTCTGGCCTACTGGACCTCTACCAGTTGATGAATTCTTCTGATCATATCATCAGGCTCTTCTTGATAATTCTGGAAGAAATTTGCTACAGGAATGGCTAGCTGAGAAGGGAAAACAAATTCTGCTCCATAAACCAATTGGAAAGGGGAGATGCCTATAGATCTCTTTGTGGTCACGTGATTGGCCCATAGAGTGAATTTCAACTTTGAATCCCAAGACTTTTTGTTGTCCTCCAATAGTCTTTTGATGATCCTTATCAGGCTTTTGTTGGAGGACTCTGCTAAACCATTCCCCTGGGGATAGTATGGGGTGGAGTGAATCAGTTTGATCCTGAATTTCTCACAGAACTTGGCTAACAACTCAGCCTTGAAAGAGGCTATGTTATCAGTGACAATTTTGCTTGGGCAGCTGAATCTTGTGATGAGGTCTTCCAGGAATCCAATGATTACCTTGTGGGAAGTACTCCTGGTGGGAATGGCTTCTATCCACTTAGTAAGGAAATCTATGGCAGTTAGGATCCATCTATGCTGCCCACTAGAAGTAGGGTGGATTTCTCCAATAAAATCTAGGCCCCATTGCTGGAAAGGTCCCGAAACAACTACAGGCTTTAAAGGCAGAGATTTAAGCTGTTGCTTGCCTAAAAATATTTAGCATTTGATGCAGGCTTTGACCTTTCTGCAGACGCCAGTGAATAAGGTGGGCCAGTAGTACCCAGCCCTGAGAATTTTGTAGGCTGTGGTCTTCCAGAAATGATGCCCTCCACATAAGCTGCTGTGAAGTTCAACAATGATCCTGTCAACTTCTTGTGGATCCATACATTTCAAAAGCACCCCCAGGGGGTCTTTCCAATATAAAACTTGATTGACAAGGCAATATCCGAATGCTTTGATCTTCAGAGCTCTTTCCTTGTTTCTTTGCAGGCCATCTAGAGGCCGCAACTCTTGCAGAAAATATATGACATCCTTATACCAAGGACATCGAGCCAAGGGGGCTCTACTTGAGGGTCTACATCAGACAACTGATCCTGCTGATTTCTTGAGCATTCATTGATGAAACCTACCCCCAAATCTTTGCAATTTTCTTCAGCCAATAGCTTGGCTAAACCTTGACCTTTGATTAATTTGGTAGGCCTTATTTCCAAGTCAAACTCAAGGATCTTGGCTATCCACTTACTCCTCCTCCTGTCTATATCAGGCTGAATAAGAATGTCCTTAACAATGACCAAGGGGACATAGGCAATGATCTTCGACTGTAGGACATAGGTTCTAAATGCTTTGAGAGCCTTTACCAGGGCATAGGCCTTCTTCTCCATAATTTCATACCTGACCTCGACATCCCTTAGAGATCTGCTAAAAAAGGCAATAGGATGCTCTTGCCTGACATCGTTTGTCTGTAATAAAACAACAACCACCGTGTCAGATGAGGCAAAAGAGAAAATAAGAAAATCCTTTGAGTAATTGGGACTGATAAGAACAGGAGCTTCTGTCAAGGCCTTCTTTATCTGCTCAAAGGAATTTCGAGCTTTAGAGGTCCACCTCACTTCATTTTCCTTTCTCAACATAGCTGTTATAAGCCTTACCACCTCAACAAAGTTAGAAACAAACCTCCTTAGAAAATTAATCTTACCAAGGAAAGACTGGACTTCTTTCTTGGATCTTGGGATTGCCAATGTTTGGATTGCTTCAACTCTACTAGGATCAATTTTGACTCCTTCTGTTGATACTATGTGGCCCAGTAACCTTCCCTCCTTCATGGTGAATAGAGATTTTTTGGGATTCAATGAAAGGCCAAAACTCCTGCATTTCAGAAAAACTTTCCTGAGATGACCACAGTGTTCTTTATCAGATTTGGAAAAGAATGTTATGTCGTCCAGATAGATGACCACAAACTTATCCTTTTCCCCAATGAAAGCTATTTCCATGGCACGTTGAAACGTTTCCCCTGCATTCATCAACCCAAAAGGAATTTTAGCATACATGAATGTGCCCCATGGAATGGTAAATGGCGTCTTTTCCCTGTCCTCAGGAAGAATAGAGATTTGATTGTAGCTAGAGAAGCCATCAATCATCGAAATCCTGGATGCTCCTATTACCCTCTACAATATATGTTCCATCTTTGGTAAGGGGTAACTGTCTTTTCGTGAGCTCCTGTTCAGGTTTCTAAAATCTACACAGAGTCTAATTTCTCCATCCTTCTTCCTTACAGGGACCAAGTTGGCCACCCACTCTGAATATCTCAATGGCACGATGATCTGGGCATGTAGCATCTTCTTCACTTCTGTCTCCATGATAGGCAACAACATAGGAATGATCTATCTTAGCTTCGCCTAAATGGATTTGCCTCCTTTTTCAATGGGATTTTATGCTCAATGATGGAAGTGTCATAAGTTTTGAGATCTTCATAGGTCCAGGTGAAAACATCAGCAAACTCCCTCAATAGTTTAGCGTATTCAACCCTCTGTTCCTTTGTCAGACTCCTTGACAATCTAACAAACTTGGGTTCATTCTCAGTGCCAATGTTGCGCTGAGTTGTATCAGCATCATCCTCTAAGATTTTCCCTTTTAATGCCACATCATTGCTATCAAAAATTATTTCCAAAGGAACCAATCCCCTTGGAATATGATTGTTGGGCAGTTGCACAATGTCACGCTTCGCAATCTTACTTAGAAAATTACCACCCTCAAGCTTTTATTCAGAAACAGAGTCTTGGTCAATATGCATCTCTGAAAATTCTTCAACAGTCTCGAAGAGTATTTTGATCTCAAGATCATCCTTGAACACCTTCCAATGTTTGACATTGTCAAGTATGGAGGGCCTGTATTTTACTTCTACATCGTATCTGAATTTGGGTGGCAAGGGCACTTTGAAATTGCTTGCTGATGTAGCCAAGGAATCTGCCACTGTGTTCTTCTCTCTTGGGACGAAAGAAATGTTAAATGCTGATAAGAAACTATCGATTAGGTCCCATACCTCATTTCTGTAACTCCTAAGTTGAGGATGCTTGGCCTGATAAGCGTTTCTGATCTACTAGACTATCAATTCTGCATCCCCGAACACTGCTACCTCCTGAATTCCCATTTACTTTGTAGCTCTTAATCCTAGAACAAGAGATTCATATTTTGCCACATTGTTGGTTGTTTCAAATTCTAGTTTGTGTGACAGAGCTATAGTTTCATGAGCAGGTGACACAAACAATATTCCAGCACCAGCACCTTCCGTGGAAGAGGCTCCATCAAAAAACATTTTCCAGATGGAGGCAATGGGGGAATAAAATTCATGAGAAGTGGTGGGCTATTTTCCGAGCTTTAGAAGAGGCTTGGGAGAATTAGTGAGTTGTAGTAAACTGGAACCTAAATCAATGTCAAGGGAAAAGATAGGATGGTTGGTAGGATTGGCTTCATCACTGATTATATAGGCTAGCTGGGCTTCTCTGTATAGTCTCCTATGTTCTCCTCCGAACACAGGAATAGTAGCATAGGTTAGGTCCATCTGCAAAGTTCCCCCCAGTCGTTTTATCCAAGATCTTGATAACAACATACCGAACTTGGGGGGGACATCAGCCACTACAATGTCCATAACCACACTTTTCATGGGCAATTGAAACAAGGTCATGACCAAGTCTTTGATGACTCCTAGGCATTGAACTTTCCTGGAGTCAAAGGAATAGAGGTCATTATAGGCTCTGGTGACTTCTAGTCCTAATTATTCCATGACAGTTTTGGGCATGAGGTTGTGGGAAGCCCTTGAATCCATCAAACAGTTGTCCAATACCTTGTCATGTATGTTCAAGGATGTGTAGAAAGGAGGGGATGAATCATTCCTGTCTTCTACCATCAGACCCAAAATGACTGCATGATTTTCATCTTGCAAATTGATGGAGTCCGTGGGAAGGCATGAGGCTTCAGAATGTAATAGATCGAAGAGGCATTTTTTGAACGCTTCATGTTTGATCAGTCTAGAGAGTTGCAAAGGGATACTAATTTTTTGAATTTCATGCTCAAAGTTAAAAGAAGATGTAAGCTTTGGGATTTCCCTTACTTCAGGAACATGACTCTGGACTGTTGGAGAGAGGGGTTGGGCCTTATTACCTTCACTGTTGTATGCTACTTCATTAGCTGGTTTCTTTGTTCTAGTGAATTGCTCAGGAACATCAGGTGCTCCTAGATTTTTCTTGGATCTCAGGTTATACCTTCTTTGGCTGGTGTTAGCCTTGTCTCCATTGCTAAGTTCATTTAGCTAACTGTCCATGAGAGATTCCTTGTATGCTGATTGAGTGAGATGAGGAAAAGGAGGAATTTCTTCGAAGCAATAGATTTTGGGATCAAGCCCATTTGTTTCCCCTTCTTCCTCATCAGCCACAAAATTATTTTGAAGAGGGGCCTGAATTTTTTGGTCTTCTCTATCTCTTCCTCTCTGGTCTCTCTGCATAGTTAGGGGAGCAATATTGTTTGGCCTCCTAAAGCTTCCTTTGTTTTCAGCATTTTGAGGATTTCTGTATGCTTGTTTCCCCTCCACCTTCATTTTCTCTATCTTTGCAGATAGAGACTTCACTATCTTGGTCAGTTCATCCACTTGAGGGTGAGGCAAAAGGTGCCAGAAGTCGAGGCTTCAGATCTTCCCTTTCTCCTGTCTGCATCAGTCTTATTTCTCAGTCTGTCAACTGCCAATACATTAGATTCCACCTCTATGGCCACATCTTGCATTTGAGCTAGGGAAGTAGCTCTTCTTTCTCTCAATAGAAGACATAAGTCAAGGTCGAATGCACTAGCATAAGAAATTTTGGCAGAGGTCTCTATGGGCTTTATCTTAGCAGGGATCTTATTATACATCTTATTGAATCTTTTGGAGAAGTCTAAGACAAACTCTCCTTCCATTTTCTTCAAAGACCCGAACTCTGTCATGTAATACATGAAATCCTTCTTATCTCCCCACTACCTCAGGAAAGAACTATCTAGAGCTTCAATCCCAGCAATAGATCTGGGGGCCAATCTCCTAAACCATTTCCTTACTTCACCGTCCAGGCTCTGGATGAAGACTCTTATCCAGACATATTCATTTTCAATGTTCAGGTTGTCTGTGTAGCTGTAGAAAGCAACAAGGTGCTCCTCTGCAGTTATGTCCTCTTCCCTAGTGAACTTGGGCATATATTTCAAGTAATCTCCAGCGGGGAGAGGGTTCACAGGTTGAGGTAGGATTAAGGGAGCATATCTAGCAGCTACTATGGTGTCCATTCTATTTAGAGGGGGG
The DNA here is from genome assembly GCA_010110895.2 of Picea sitchensis. Classification (NCBI taxonomy): domain Eukaryota; kingdom Viridiplantae; phylum Streptophyta; class Pinopsida; order Pinales; family Pinaceae; genus Picea; species Picea sitchensis. The sequence continues at coordinate 77,900 of SNQJ01S0051603.1, forward strand.
TTAGCACTAGCCATAGGAACAATAAGTGTGGGGGAACCAGGAGGAGATGAGGTTTGAAGAATAAAGACAGAATCTGAGCTTAAAGAATGGGAGGGGAACTGCAACAAATCTAGAGAGAAGGCTTGCAGGCTTAAAAGCAAAAAAATTTCCCTTCCCTCAACAACAATAATAACAGGAGGAGGGGTAGTAAAACCCGGGGTAGGAGTATATTCAAAGGAACTGGGTCTAAACCAGGGTACCACTTTGGGGGAAAGGGGAGTGACAAGAGTTTCTCCTACTAATTTGAGACCAGGAGGAGAAAATCCAGCAGGAACACTCCCGAAATTTAGGCTACGAGAAACTATGATAGAAGATAATAAAACAGGACGAAATGAAGGGGTTGGAGTTTCTACAAAATCATGAAAATCACCAGAAATACCTGTTTTAGCAGTAGAAGTACCGCCTTCAGAGGACTTTCCCTTTATGATAATCTTCTCTGGGTCAGCTTCAGGTGGCGCTAACGGCAGCTGAGGAGTAGACCTTGTATGTTTGCCTCTAGAAGCCACGACTGAAACAATGGAGTCGCTTGTGGGTTGGAACCAGTGGGGTCACCCAAGGGAGTCACGTCAATGGATTTGCCAGGTGCACAGTAGCAATCTTGATAGTTCTAATATCTGATGCACCTTCAGAATCAGTTAATCGTTGTCGTTCAATCCCCTATGAAAATATTCAACTTCGTCCCCGGTAACGATGCCAGAAATGTTAGCGTTAGAAGTCACTCCTAGATTGCGACAGGAGCAGAGCCCAACGCCCATCAATTTATGTCATGAATAAATTTAATGGGTGATCAAATGGGTAGAGACCCAGGAAGGTATCACTCTAACTTAGGGACCAGGCCTGTTATGTAAAGAACAAAGGAGGTCTTGATCTAACTTCCGTCAGTGATTTGATTGTAAAATGAGCAGATGGAAGACTTGGTGATATGAGTGAGCAAGACTGCCTCGGGCATCAGGCCTTTCAACATCTTGAGGAAGCAAAGCTCATAATACAAGATCCTCTTGGTTCCGAGTTTCGGGGAACTAAAGGGTGACTTGACTGGATCCTCCAATTCCAAATCATTCAGCATTGAGAAAATACAAGAACTGATTAGAGACAATGCAACTATTACAGTGATCCAACCTACATCATCCTATAATAGCACAACTCGACTGGATTCTCCAATTCCGAGCTGTTCTAACACAGTGTAAACAAAGAGGTGGAAAGAAGCTGACATTCATAAGGCAAGAAGTCTCAAGTGACAATACATAACCAGAGCAACCAGTGCTTCATTAAAAATTTACACTCGGGAGCCTAGCTCAACCATAGATAGATCACAAAAATGGTGAAAACACCTACATATACTCAAAACAAAACAACAACAGCGAAAACGAGACACTGCATTAAAAACATTGCGTCTGCATGTCTTCTGGTAGTCTGCGCATGCAGACTCTGGACGATTGTGCACTTATGACAGACGTAACCAGACTCCTGACTGTCCTGCAGATGAATTGACATGCTTTTAATCCTTTGCCGGACTTTCCATTTATGGTGGAGACGATGTCTAACCACCTCCAACAACTTCAATAATTGCTTTCTTGGGATCAGGAACAATCCGGGTCACCCCTTCCCTCTGGGACGTGGAGGTCTTCTCATGGTGCCACCTAGATCAGCTGAACGGTCTAATAGATAGGTCATGGAGGATCTAGCATGATTGACGTGGAAAGGGGAAAGGGAGTGATCACAGAAACAACAGGGGTGAGACACATGGAAAGAAGAAGGGGCGAAGGTGTTGGGATATAATGGTAATTGGGGACACATTATTTATGGGAGGCTGACGTGGAAGGGAGCGGGATAGATGTTGGAGGATGAGGAGGGGCCAAAAGGAATGGGCCCCGTCACACATTCAAGTGGAGAACAGATGGAAGGGGAGGAAATGGTAGAGAAGGCGACACGACAGGAAGGGGGCCCCATGCCAATACCACACCATTCCGCACCCCCCTAATTAAAGGCAGAATGGCAGAGGGGGTCCAGAATCGTTTGAGTGTCGTCAATCTAGGCACCTCAATCTCTACCATCTGAGAGATGGACACCCAATTCCAGACCCCCCCCCATTAAAGGAAGAATGGTGAGGGGGCTTTGGAATGAAACCTCAGCCGCAGATCTAGGCGAGCGGATCTCGACCATCCGAAACTGTCCGCTCATTTAAAATGATGCTCCCATCCTCTAAACTTTGGAAAAATGGGCTTTCTAAATCTCTTTCTTTGCCCAAGGGGATGCTTATTTCAGGAGAGCACCCTCTACATGATTATGTGCTAATAGGACATCAGATCTGGAGAACATACGATGACCATTAGATCAGGGAGATCTATGTCAGCAGACCATGTCAGCAAGGAAACGTGGCAGATCATGTTAGCAGACCACGTCAGCATGGACATGTCGCAGACCACATCAACAAGGATGTGTGGTAGACCATGTCAGCAAGGACACATTGAAGATCACGTCAGCAGACCACGTCAGCATGGACATGTGGAAAAACATGTCTACAAGGACATGTGGAAGACCACGTCAACAAGAAACTGTGATAGACCACGTGAGCAAGGACACGTGGCACAGTCAAAGAATGACAAGTGTCAAGTTGAAATCAACATTTCAGGTACGTTCAAATTACAAATCTGAGTGACACTTGGCATCTACTCGGCTCGTGACACGTCATCAAGTAACGTAAGTAAGTTACATCACTCTGAGAGTTTTGCTTCAGAAGTTTTACCACCAGCACTTGCCTAAAGTCCCGAAGTCTTGAATGTCGAAGTCTCGAAGTGGACACGAGACGTCCAATTTGAAGATCACTTCGGGATCATTCTCATCCATTGATCTACTACAGTGGAAGGATAGTGTAAGAGGAAATGTTAACCGAAAGCAAGCGATCTCCACCATATTATGACTTACCATAACAGGTGATCACTCCGGAGGAAAATGGAGCTGCATCTATTCAAAACCTCCGAAGTCCCGAACGTTGAAGTCCTGAAGCAGACATAAGTCATCCAATATGAAAGATCACTTTGGGAGTATTCTCAACTGTTGATCATACTATAGTGAAAGTTGAGACTTGAGAATTCCAAAGCCCGGAGACACGAAAGGATCATAGCCGTTGATCCGAAAGGGAAATGCGTCAGTGGATTGTCAACTTCGAAAGATTGACGTATGAAGGAAAGAATGGGTTGATATTTGAAATCTCCAAAGTCTGGAGACCTGAAGGAGATCTTGACTGTTGATTCGAAAGGGACACGCGTTAGTGGATTGACAGCTCCGGAAGATTGACGTACGAAGGAAATAAGAGGTTGAGATTTGAGATCTCCGAAGTCCAAAGACATGAAGGAGCTCTCAACCATCGATATGATGTCGGGTTTAATCTCAACCATTGATCAAAATATAGTGGAAGGATAGCTTAAGAATAATAGCCAAAGACCCGAAGGGTGAAGACCTAGAGTCCCAACAATCGTCCATATCATCGGGACATTGAATTGTGACCATTGAATTGATAAACGCTCAAGCGCTCATCTCACCTCACGTGAGGTCATCTCCGTTGGTCACATGGTAAAGATATTTAAAGGGAAGAATGTAATGCATAGCTTAAATTGATAAGCCTATGGTTCTACACCAATGATCATATGAGCATGGTTTGAAGGAAGCGTCGATTTCTGTAATCACAGAGATGAAAGAAATCGATCCATACCTGTGATCGATTTATGAAAGTAAATGGGATGCCAAGTGTCATGTTGAAGACCCGAAATGATGATCTCTGGTGGTCCCAAAAGTTGTTGTAAATGAACAAGTTAGTTATAACTTGATGCACAAGTCGGCTCAATAACTTAAAAAAGTTTTGAGCATAAGAAACTATAAATACAACCATGATTGATTCAATGGAGGGGGTGCTTGTGGAGAATTAAGAGGTGGATCTGCACTTGATGTCCATGCGAATATCAGAGAGATGAAGAAGTGAAGAAGGCGCGAGTATCAGAGGAAAGATAAAGCGAAGAAGGCGCGAATTTCAGAGAGAATATGAAGTGCGGTGTGTTACACATTATTTTCTTCATCCCTATGATTGTTAATGATGTAAACCTATCTGTTGCCTTTAGAGGGGTTAGTGGCCTGAGTTCCTAAAGAGAGAAGGGAGAAGAAATTTTCCTGAGAAAAGAAGTTGCATTTTCCCTTGTAAAAACCTTATAAAAAAGGAAGTTCACAGGTTGCTATATAGGTAGGGTGCGAGAATGACCCATTCTCGTAGGTTGCACTATAGCTAGGGTGCGAGGTGTTCGCAGGTTTCTCTATAGATAGGGTGCGAGAATGCCTACACGTGGGAAAAATGAGCGTTTTCTCAAATATTCTAGAAGGAGAAACTTCTATGGTGAGGTGGCATCTGAATGGTTTGGATCTTACTCGCTTTCATGATTTAGTCGGATCATCCTAACCTCCTCACCTTATCCTCTTCAACTTATAAAAGGAGAGGAGTTCTCATGGACAAAGTGAGCTTTGGTTAGCTTTGGAGCTTTTAGGATTAGCTTGGATTGGATTGAGCTTTGGATATTTTTAGCTTGGCTA
>SNQJ01S0051603.1:82526-95450 GCA_010110895.2 Picea sitchensis
ACGACATCAAGGCCATGGTTGTAATCTCTCTTTCACATTTAATATGATACAGTAATATGATTCTTTCCCATAAAGCTATTTTCACTTTATTGTATAATTCCTTGATCATATACATAGATTGACTGTCGAATAGATTGTGATTTCGTCACTTCGGTTGGTTTGTATTGTTTTGATATTGACTGTACGAGAGCACTGGAGCAAAACGGGAACAACAAAGACCAAAGGAAGTGATCATAAGGTATGTTCTTTGATTGTATCTCCTAGCTCATTCAATAGTCAAAATCTAGGGAAAGAGTCATGTTCTGTCTTGCTTTGTTCTAGATCTAGGTGGATCTAGGGAGATCGGTTTGTGTTCGCACTTACGGATTTATCCAATAACACGGTGATGAGCGTTTATGGTATACCTCTTATCATGAGATAGATTTGATTCAATAATGGATCACTGCAACTAGAGTTGGCTAAACTACTATATGAACTCTAGTTGGATAGACTACGTTCTATCAGCAAGCTGGGTCTTTCTTGAGAGTTGGTGCTCCTTACTTTAGTTGGTGCTGGGAAAATTCATATTACTATATTCACATATATACATATACATTATACAAAAGCTTATACAAACATATGGTATCTCTTGTCCATTGTGATTATGATTTAATTATTCTTAGTCTATTCAATTATGTTTTAACTATGAACTTGCAAAAGCAAAGTTAGAAAAGTCTACACACTAATTCCCCCCCTGCCCCTCTTAGTGTGGGCGGTGTGTTCAACAATTGGTATCAGAGCGGGTTCCTTCAGCACAATTTAAACACTGGAAGGTAGATCTTGAAGAAATGGGTGGACAGATGGCTCTCTTCGCAATTGAAGCTCCCTTATTTGATGGAACGTATTATTCCTCATGGAGAGGAAATATGAAACAATATTTGAAGTCAAAAGGATATGAAGTTTGGAATTTAGTAGTAAGCAAGCCCTGGGACTTAACTACATCAAATAATCTATCCAATATTACAGTCCAAAGAAGAGAAAGGAAGAACAATGAAGTGGCATTGAAGATTCTTCTCAATGGATTATCAGATACCGTCAAGGAAAGCATAGGACTATGCACATCTGCCAAGGACTTATGGCTGAAGTTAGAAGAGATGTATCAAATCAAAAGACAAGACACAAAAAATTCCTATCAAGGATGAAGAGGAAGACTCAACCATCAATAAAGGTAAAGAATCTCCACAATATTTTGATTGCAATAATGTTGATATTGAATCCTCCCCTGCAAGTAAAGAACAAGAATCAGATACAATAAAAGAATGTTATGTTAGCATTTATCCCATGGAATAAGTAGAAGAAGAACTATCAAAGTCCAAACAAAAGGTTGATTGGAGTCTCCGTGAATACCGCTATGGCCATAATGATTCAGACTATAGCTATCTTCATGACTACACTAAAGAATTTCTTGAAAAGAGTCAAAATCATATCTTGGAAATAAAGGAAATGATCAAGGACAATGAAAAGATAATATATGAGAAAGATAATCAGTTAGAAGAAAAATAAGAGGAGATTGAGAAGATGAAGAAAGAAATCAGTCAAGCAAAATAAAAAAGAAGGAAGATGATGAGCTTATCATTCAAAGGCATATCCTGGAAATAAAAGAAAAGATCAAAGACAATGAAGAAATCATATCTGAGCAAAATATTCAGTTAGAAAACAAGAAGAAGAGATCAAAAGATTGAAAACAAAAGTTGTTGATCTAAAAAAGGAAAAGGAAGAGGAGATCGAGAGACTGAAAAATTAAATCAGTGAAGCAAAGGAAGAGGAGATCGAGAGACTAAAAAATGAAATCAGTTAAGAAAAAGAAGAAAAGAAGGAAGATGATGAACCAAGAAAAATCCTTGCAAATCTAAAATAACTAAGGGAAAGCTATGTCAATCTTAAAATCCAACTTGAAGAAGCCAAAAGAAGGGAGGAGGTAGTGAGGAACCAACTAAACAAAAAGGAAGAATCACGTCATAAGCTGGAAGCAGAAGTTGTGAATCTTAGAAATAAGGTTGAGAAGTCAAACACCCAAATCAAGTTCATGAACAAATCCATGACCCTGGATGAGATCTTGGATAGTCAGATATCACCAAATGACAAATCTGATATTGGATACAACAAGGAAGAAATCAATACTCCTAAGAAACCTGATGTAGGTCCTTCATTTGTAAAAGGTGAAAACAGGTCTAACACAAGTCCTTCATTTGTAAAGGATGAAGACATGTTTGACACAACTCCTTCATTTGTAAAAAGTAAAAGCATGTATGACTCAGGATCTTCATGTTCAAGAAATAAAAGCAACACTACAAAATTTAGAAGATTAGATCAAGGAAGACATCCAGAAGCTACTCATACACCTCAAAGCAAGTTTAGAAGAGAGACACCTTCATGGATGAATCAAAGAAGGTATGAGAGTGCTTTTAACGGTTATTGTTTCTCTTGTAATGAATATGGTCATAAAGCTTTGTATTGTAGGCATCATGGAAGAAAACATGTTTTTAAGTTCAACAACAGTATAAGATGTTGGAATTGCAATCATGTTGGACATATTGCTACACATTGTTACACTATGAGATGCTACAGTTGTGGTGGACATGGCCACAAATCCCATAACTATTGGAACTCAAGAAAATAGTCAATGAGAAATGATTTATACAACACGACAAAAAGAGTAAAAGGAATATGGAAGAAAAATGAAGTTGTAGTAATAGATGATCAGAGAACAAAGTTCAAGAAACCAGGACACTCACAGATGTGGATAGAAAAGACTGAACAAGTAAACATGAGTGAAGTTGATTGTTGCAAAAAGAATGTTAGTTATGTTACAAGCATAGTATAAACTTTCTCAAACAACTTTAGAGAAATGTATAGTAAAGAAGCATCTTGGATAAAGATGGATACATCTGGTTAGAAATCGATGAGAATCAATGGGCATATCCAAGGGTTTGAAAAATATGAGCTACAATTGCACAGTGTTCCATTAGGACAATGACATCCACAGAAGAAACATTTTGATGTATAAAATGATGTACATGACATCCTGTAGAGATAACAAGAGGAGAGACCCTGTCAGAAAAATATACCCTTTTAGAAACAAAGGGGGAGAACAGTCAGTAAAAACTCGGGGGAATTTTTGGTTAGTAAATAAGAAAGTAATTAGATTAAATTTTGAAAAGACTTGATCACTACAAAAATTGGTATCATGAAGACTACTCATTTGAAACACAAAAATCCCAATCAACTGATATAAGAAGTTAGTAAATTAACAGGGGAAGAAACCTTGTCAGGAAGAGCTACCTTTCTAGAAACAAATGGGGAGAGTAGTCATAAGTAGAGAGAGAGCATATTGACAGGGGGAGTCATTAAGTTATGGCAGGTAGAACATGATTGTAGGAAGACTTACCCAAGTTTAGATCCTAGTCAGTACCATACAGAGATTTACCACAGGAGGAAAAACCCTTTGCCATTGATGTCAAAGGGGGAGAGAAAAGAAACTTCATAAGAGGAAACCATCATCACAGGGGGAGTTTTTTATATGAAGTTAGTGTGTTTCCCTCAATGAAAAAGGGGGAGATTGTTGGACATATTGTCATTGATGTCAACAGTATATCAGTTAGTAGAAGAAACAAACCATATTAAGATCAAATCTCAGAAGGGAAAATGAAGTACAAAAGTGAATGAAGATCAAAGATCAGAAGGAAGAGCGCATTGCATAGTATATCAATTACCAGAAGAAGAAAACAATATGAAACAATTGATAGGATCAACAATGTTCCTATGATAAAATATCAGGAGGGTTAGCAAATGCAGAGATCAAAGCTTGAAAGGAAAAGAGTAAGCTCAGAGTGAGAAGCCTCAACATCCGTCCGATCAGGGTGAGAAACCTTAGCAGTCGTCCGATCAAGAAATTGACCATGTTGATCATCTAAATATTATGGACGCCGAGCATATGAGTGAACGTGGGATTGAGGACCGTTGGAGGATCATGACCATCAAATCTTCAAGACATATCAATGGCAAGTATATATTGCAGATATCAGAAGGAGAATTAAACGACTCGTTAGTTCCAATCCCGAAATTTGTCTAGATCATCATATCTCATAGACTCGAATATCGACGACTGCAGTTGATCCAACAAATGATCATATTAATTTGGATTGAGTTGTGACCTTCAGATGTGAAATCGCTAGATCAACGACAGGGATAGATTGTGGAGATCGAAAGGATAATTAAACATCATTCTATTTCCAAGCCAGCAATTAGTCAGGACCGTCAGATATTACAGCTTCAAAGATCGATGATTGTGGTTGACTCACCAACAACGCACAACTTCAAATTGTGGAGTTTTGTGTGTCGAGTTAAATCACTCAAAAGTTGTGGTTCCACAATCATCATCGACCATTAATATGCTTCGACGAGTCCACATCGACCGTTGGATCACTTTTGAGTGGAAGGACATGATAAGAATAAAGATCTGAGATCTCGTTTATCCGAAATATCGTCAACCATCGGATTGAAAGTAAGTGGAAGGACGGGATAAGAAATGGTTGATATCTGAGATCTCGATCACCTGAATATCCATCAGCTGTCAGATCACATTAAGTGAAGGAAAGAATAAACGGGGCACAAAGTTTGAGAATTCGATTATCCGAATTTCTGTCAGCCGTCAGATCATTCTAAAGTGGAAGGACGGGATAAGCGAAGATGGAGGGCCATTGGATTTAAACCAAGGCAAAGAGGCATCGTAGACAAGATCAAGCCATTGATCTAAGATCCTGATCAATGAACAACATTCCTTTCTGGTCTAAAGATGTGAGGAGGTTACACTCCAGAAATTTTGAGATTTGAAATTCCCGAAATGCGAATTTCTGTCAGCTGTTGGATCATTCTAGGTGGAAGGACAGGATAAGCTAGAAGAGCTGCATTGTAGAAAAATTGATTCATTGATATAGGATCATGATCGACGAACACCATTTAGTTCAGGTCTAAATATGTGAGGAGGTTAAGCTCCGGGAAAATCTCACTTCATATTTTTCAGTTTGAGACTTGAAAAACTTGAAGCCCGAAAATCCAAAATGAATAAGGACCATCGAATCTAGAGAACATACGATGATCGTTAGATCAAGGAGATCTATGTCAGCAGACCATGTTAGTAAGGACACGTGGTAGATCACATCAGCAGACCACATCAGCATGGACATGTAGTAGACCACGTCAGTAAGGACGTGTGGCAGACCATGTCAGCAAGGACACATGGCAGATCACGTTAGCAGACCATGTCAGCATGGACATGTGGCCGACCACATCTACAAGGACATGTGGCAGACCTCATCAACAAGAGACTATGATAGACCAAATCAGTAGTTCACGTGAGCAAGGACACATGGCACAATCAGAGAATGAGAAGTGTCAAGTTGAAATAAACATTTTATGTACGTGCAAATCATGAATCTGAGTGACATGTGGCAGCTACTTGGATCATGACACATCATCAAGTGACATAAGTAAGTTACGTCACTCTGGGATTTTTTCTTTAGGGGTTTTACCACCAGCACTTTCCTAAAGTCCCGAAGTCCCGAAGTGGACACGAGACGTCCAATCTGAAGATCACTTCGGGATCATTCTCATCCATCGATCTAATATAGTGGAAGGATAATGTAAGAGGAAATATTAACCGACAATAAGCAGTTTCCACTTTATTATGACTTACCACAGTAGGTGATCACTCTGGATGAAAATGGATCTGCATCTATTCGAAACCTTCAAAGTCCCAAAGCGGACATAAGTTGTCCAAGATGGAAGATCACTTTGTGAGTATTCTCAACCATTGATCATACTACAATGAAAGTTGAGACTTGATAATTCTGAATCCCGGAGACGCGAAAGGATCACAGTCGTTGATCCGAAAAGGAGATGGGTGAACATGTTCAACATTAGGGACCAAGAGAGCCCTAGGAGGAAATTTTAGAGGATGATTTCTTTCTAGTGCACTTGAGGTGATGAGTCAAATACCCAAGGTTGTGGTTTCAACGCATTTTCTCTTTAAAACATAGATCTTGACCATCAACCACACCACTTGCCTATCTCTTAGTGTAGGGGAAATACACATTCTAATGTACACTCAATTACAAATGGTATACAACTTAACACCTAATCTAATAAAAAGATAAAAGGTACACCGCAAAAGAACCTTCATGTGCACCTTTTACCCATGTACAACTATCCATTGCATATAGATGGAAAGTGCTAAACATTAACTACAATTGTTACAATTGTTTTATTGACATTTTTTCCCTTTTTTCAAATGTTCTTTCTAGCATGTTTTTATATGCAATCTCATTATGTTAAAAATTCAATTTCACCCATTCAAAAATATAATTTAAAGTTTTTTCTAAAAATTGATCCAAAATGTCAAAATGCAAATCCCAATAACAAATAGTTCAAAAATGAAAAAAAATAATTTAATGAATTCTGTTAAAAGTGAAGCATTTTAATGAACATCTAAAAAGCACCCATAATTGTGTGTATCAAAATATATCTAAAATATAATAAATCATGTTAAATTATTTAAAACTCTATTATTTTAAATAGTAAATTATCTCATTATTACTCATATTAGGGTCCCTAAGCAATACCACAATATTATGAACACAACGTTGTGAACATGCTTAAGCTATTTGGACACATAAAATCTCATTATTTCTTCCGTGTTGTGTTTTCAAAGTTATGTACTCCAATGAAGTTTTTAGATATATAACATGCTTCATGTTTCTACTAATATATAGAAATATAGTGTTTGCATTTTATTAAAAAAAAGAGCCATGAGGATAGCCGCAACAAGCTAAGCCCAAAAGATAAAATACCAAGCTAATTAAAACTTGCCATGCAAGGCTACAAAACAAAGTGTCATAACTGACCACATTGTCCAACAAAAGTAGCAACCAACAAAAATTAAATAGATCAACTAGAAAAAGTGAATGGTTAAATTGAGAAGTTGCTCATACAAAAATTGTTGTAGGAGGGGGGTCTTTATCTTTAGGAGAAGGTTCTCATCCTTTAACAACAAGATCATGATCAACCACTATGGTCTCCCATCCATCATTTCTCTTCTCGGGTTCATCAAGATGCATTTGTTTAGAAATGGCTAGAGGGACATGTCAACTTGGGAGACCTATGGAGCCTTTTTTCGAGGGCATGTCATTCATCTTTCCTAATGCTTTCTTATTATCCTACCCTGTGTTGGGGTCATTGATCGATTGAAGCTATAGAGTCTGCAAAGTGAGTAGGATATTTCCTTTCAGGCAACACTTTATTTATGGACATACTAGTCCAAAAATCCATCAACTCATTCAGGTGCCCAACTTCCATTTCCACCTTCCACATTTGCAGTTGTATTTGTAAATATATATGGGCACTTATTAGGGAGCCATGATGCCAAGTAAAAATTATATGTGTTGTTCATTGGTGAAAACACATCCCTTTATTTTCTTCCAAATTATGCATGGGTCTTTGTGTTGTGGTCTTTTTTCCCTTTATTGCATACTAGGAATTATCACTAGAATTTAACAAATTAGAAAACTAGAATGAAAATATATTTGGGTGAGGGAAAATGGCCCATACATCAAGGATGCTCCTACATTATACTCCCTTGGTATGAAAATACATGAGCATATTGTTCACGAGATAGTTGATAAATTGACAACCACTTGTTGTTGGACCCATTCTTTCTATTCTTTTTATTTATCCTCCATAGTCTAGACCATTTACTATTTTACACATCCCATATTGAATATTTCATCTTACTCCTTGAATCCTTCGTTATTGCAATAATATGATTATTGGGAGTATCTTAGTCCCATGTCACATATCTCATGTTGCAAATTCCTCATTTTTAGTCCTCATATTTATTTCTACAATCTGTTGTAAAACATACTCAATATCCTCCATGCTTTCTTGCACCATCACCAACACTTGATACTCTAATAATGAACCACTTTTTTTGTTACAATATGTTTGTTGTCATCTCTACTAATGGAGTCCTCTTCTTTGGGTTAAATATGCATGTTCACCCATTAAATGTATTCTACATTTTCTTTGTGGAAATGACACTTCATCATAATGTCCTTTGTTCATCTAGAACAGTTCTTCCATGTTTTTAGAAAAAAATATAACAACACCTCTCAACATACTTGTAACAAAACCCTCTTTGTTAACCACCCACTTCTACATAAATATAGGGTAATTTCTTGTCACATATTTCTATTCAATTACCATTGTCATTTCTTGAATTCTTTTGGTTGTTGTGCAGTCACAAAATCCCTGACTATCATCCTTAAATATTGCAACATTCACATTGTGCATAACCTTCAAAGTTATGCACAAACTATAGGCAACCTTTATCTCATCCTTTTCAAGGACATAGTCAACTTTTTCTTGGTCAATGATATTTTGGTCTTCCTCGTCATGTTCAAATTCAAATTATTCTTGGTCATTGGTATTTTGGTCTTCCTCATCATATTCAACAACATTTACATAATATTTGTCTTCCATACCTTTTTTTTCCAAGGAAAAAAAACAAGTAATTTTATTACAAGAATAATAAAATTACATCCGTAGATTCCCATGGAATTCTAGAGGCTAGTGCCCAATATAAATCTGTTGAGAGAGAAGAGTACCCATATGAAGTTCTAATATGTGTGTTCAACTTGGATGCATATGAAAAATCTCGATGTCAAAGAAGCCAAAAAATGTATGTTAATATCATTTCAATTTTTTTTTCATATCACTATAGCCTCGGTCTATTGTCATGTAGTTTCATTATAAATATTCATAATTACATAACAAGAAATTCATTTTTATGTTGGAAAAGTTCCTTAAGAAACAAGAAGAAAAATCTATCAATTTTTTCCGTTCAGATTTGGATCCAAGATATTTGAATTTTCATGCGAGTTATCTGGGTTTTTTTTCTTCCTTTCTAGGATCCTCTAACCATACCCACACCAAATTTTGAGAGTCTGTTTGCTTCTTGGTTCTGCTACTTAAAAACATGAGAAAAAGTGAGGTGAGAAAATAGACCAACTAATCGTTTGATTTCTTAAAAAAATAGCCAAAGTGTGTAGTTTTACATAGGGAACACCCCAACCATCTAGTTGATGGTGAGAATAGAGTCCTTGTAAATATGCATCTACGAGATTCCATGTTCGTTTTCTATAAGAAGAGTGAGATTAAGGTCCATAAGATCATTGAAATGTTTTTTTTCATGCCCGAGTCCCACATAGAAGGAAACATAGGATTCCTCAGAGGTGTAAATGATCCCCCCCACGCCCCTCCCAGGGATGGGTGGCCTTATGAACCCTGTCAAAGAAATCCCATGGGATTACTTTTTGGATTCAGAATTCATCACAAGGGACTTTAGGAATGGAAGGTGGGGATTGTGGTGGGCTTGTGGGAGTGCTAAGAGGACAACCAAACTCTGGACAACACATTGGGTGGGAGAGGGAAACAAATATTCAAACAAGGAGTGGCTGTTAGAGTACTGAGAGGGGGGCATGAATCAGTAATATAAAAATCTATTCCTTTTTAACCATATAATCCAAGTGTTTTATCAATGTATCATTATCATCCAATAACTGCAAAGTAAATAAGCAATGAACAAATGAACAATCATACACATACATAGTACACCAGTGTTTTATGTGGAAACCCAAAGCAGGAGAAAACCACAGAATGATTTTTCTTATATGTCTTGAAGAGTTACATTCATTGGAAGCACCAACTTCCTTTGTTTTCCATCTACAACTGGAAGGAGGCTCCAACCCCCTAGTTTCTCAGGCTACAACCTGAGGGAAGATCCAACTCCCCAATTCTATGGCTACAACCAGAAGGAGGCTACAACCCACTAAGTTCTCCGGCTACATCCAGAAGGTGGATACAACCACCTATCCTTGCCCCGTCCAACCACCCTGACGTATAAGTAGAATGATGAAACCACTGTCACACTATCATTGTGAGATATACCACTATACAAATGTATCAACCTGTACCACTGACCTGCATCCAATATGTACAACTTCCTTGTAATCAATCTGTACCTAAACTGAACATGTATCAGCAAAAACACAATAGGTACATGATTTGTAGTGCTACATTACGCGTATGTACGCGACCTATCTGTTATGCAGCCCGCGTATGTATGCGAACAAACTTTTATGAAACCTGTGTATGCCTTCTGAAAAATAGGGTTTCCTTTGTATTGAAATATTTTGACCCTCTATAACTTCTTTCACATAGATCTGTAACCTATCACTGTGTCCAGACTGTATCTGTAGCCTGTGCTCGCATCCTCTTTACCCAAAATATCTATATATCTCTCTATTCATGTGCCATATAAATGTGTGTAATCATAGACAAGCATAATATCCCTCACATGATCCAGACATCAAACCCTCTCTAGTATTCAGCCTCTCAATACATCAACCACTTCACAAATATAAGATCTCAACCATGTACCATAAAAACCCTTAGCTATATGCCAAGAAACACAAGATGTCGCACAACTCTAATAAGATGTATCAATGATAAATTATACCAACACTGTATTTCTGTAGTTATGACTTATAGAGAAGTTCCCATGTAGGCACTAGTCTCTCTAGGGAGAATTCTCAAATCTCCATAACCATTTCTCATGCATACATCAAAATCCAACTATTCATAGAAATAAGACATACCTTTTGAACCAATGGATAGATTTGATGTATCTAAGCACTGTAGACCTTCCTAGGAGCTTCATCTCAGAATCTAGAACCTCTGCATCTTCATCTCTTCAAGTTTCCATGGCTTTACCAACATGTACGCACCCTAATACACTACCAACCTACGTACGTACACACCCTAATACAATTTCAGCCTGCATACGCCTCAATATGTATGCACCCTAATACACTGCCAGCCTGCGTATGCCTCAGAAACTAGGGTTTTTTAGTATTCACTGTAATTCTGAAACTTTCATTGTCAACCCTTTGCACTACCTCAGGCTTTCTCAACTTCAGATGTATCAATGAGTACTTGCAATAAGCCTTACACAACAAAAGATATTCAATATGTCAAGTGTAATTAAATGAGAGAGCCTTGCCTCTTATTTATACTTTCATGTAGCATCCCACTTTCCTTATTTTAGGGATTTCTCCATTAAATTTATTATTTAGATAATTTCTTTTTCAAACACTTTGACTTTTTGGGGCTTCTAGATGACTCATGATGGTCCTCCAACTTCACATGGCCATAACTCTCTAACCGTGAGGATTTATGTGACGTTCCACATACCAACAGAAATGGCATGACAAGCAATACCCATCTAGAATAGTTTCACTGACAAATTCATTAACCTTCATCTCATTATTCCACAATTAAGCATGGGTTCTCTAGCCATACTTCTAGGGTAACTCAATCCACAAAGCGTCTTCTCGTGAGGGATTTCACCATAAGGGGACCAATTTGGAGTTCATCCATTTGTACTTCTTATCAACCATGACAAGACAATAATGAGTTATCTTTACATAAAACAAACTTGGGTCCATTAATCAAACCTTTGTTCTACCTGAATTCGCTACCAAACTTTATTCAAGGGTTGACGTCAATGACAACCAACCTTAATCAACAATCCCCCCCTTTGGCATTGATGGAAACACTCTGACGAAATACTGAAATCATGTCACTCATGCTCCCCCTGGAACCATGCCTCTATCCTCTGCATCTTTGTGACCAATTCTCCCCCTGGAATCATGCCTCTATCCTCTGCATATGATAAATTTCTCCCCCTTTGTCATCAATGGAAAAGGTATCTTTCCATTTGGGGCTACTCCCCCTAACTGAACTGTCCTCTTTATGGTGCTTCCTCGTGTACATCTAAGACATATAAGATAAGAATTCAAAAGCATTCATTTTGGAGTATAAATAACTCTGAATCTCCGACGAAGATACTCAAAGTCTTCCCATGGAAGTGGTTTTCTAAAGATGTCTGCCACTTGTTCTTTTGTGCCCACATACTTAACTCTGATGTTCTTTTCTGTAACATGTTCCCATAGAAGGTAATACTTGATTGGAATGTTCTTCATCTTGGATTGAATCATCGGGTTATTTGAGATACCGATGGATCTTGTATTATCACAATAGATTGGAATGGGCTCATCATACTCAACCTATATATCTGCCAGAGTTTGTTTCATCCAAAGAACCTGTGTACAACATGTTGCTGCTGCAATATAATCTGCCTCAAAAGTAGATAAAGATACTGATGATTGTTTCTTGCTTAGCCATGATACTAAACACTCACCCAAGTAGAAAACTGCTCCATTGGTGCTTCGTCAGTCATCAATACAACCTACCCAATTTGCATATGTGTAGGCAATAAGTGATAGATCCTTTCCTTTTGGATACCATAATCCAAAATCTTCTGTTCCTTTGAGATATCTAAAAATTCTCTTCATTGCTAATACATGTGATTCCTTTGGTGCTTCTTGAAATCATGCCACCTGTCCAACTTCTTGCATTACATCTGGTCTGGATGTTGTCACATAAATTAGGCTACCAATCATTGACCTATATTTCCTATGATTTGTATACTTTGAATCATCATCTTTTCTCAACTTACAACTGGTTTAAATGGGAGTCATAACTGGTTTGCAATTTTCCATTCTGAACCTCTTTATCATTTCTCTGATATACTTGGTTTGAGAAATAAAAATTCCTTGGTTTATTTGACATATATAAAGTCCCAGAAAGAAGGATAGTTCTCCAAGTAATGACATTTAAAATTCATTCTGCATATCCTTTGCAAATTTTTGGCTTAACCTGTCATCATCACTACCAAAAATAATATCATCAACATAAAATTCAATTAAT